>LPNX010120696.1:260494-301334 GCA_001517045.1 Pseudotsuga menziesii
TAATAATTATATTAGTTATGGAGTAAAAAATTTAAATAAAAATAATAATATAACTATTATTATATTTATTTTCAATTACATATAGTGGGAGTGTAAAATTTCAAATTTTAATAATAATAATAAAATTGATTAAAATAATATTTTTATTATTATTATATCTAATTTGTTTTTGTAGGGATTTCGGGGGAAGAAGGTTGATGGAGGTGGCGATGGCAGATGGAGGCGGTGATGGAAGATCGCAGGTGGAGGTGGATCGTGGTCGAGCAGGCGGGAATGGGGGTGGCAGCGTGCAGGAGAGGGAAAGGGAGGTGTGAGGGGAGGTTCCCAAGAGCACACGGGAAGATTCTGGATGCTGCGCGCAGGAGAGATGCGAGAGTGTGGCCGCGGATGGAGAGGGAACAGGAGAGGAGGTGGGTGGATGATAGGAGTGGAACAGAGAGAAAAAGAATGAGCTGTGATTGGGGGGAGCAATGAGCACAAAGGAGAGTCGTGGTTGCAGGAGTGATGGCAGTCTGGGGGAAGAAGGTGACGTGAGGAGGGTAAATGAGCGACACGGTATTGGAGTGATAGCACGAGAATGACGGGTAGGCGGTTTTCAGGTAGCAGAGGGCGTGTATGAGGGCGAAAGCAGAGGTGGCAGCTTGTGCAGGAAATGGAGGACGAAGAGTGAAGGGAGGGAGGGGTTTCGCAGGTGGAAGACAAAGGGAGGGAAGGGCTGCACGAGGGTGTGGACAAGGTTGCTAGGCGCTTTGGAGGATGGGAGAAGAAGGCACATGAGGTGGCGAGGAATGGTGGAATGGTGAGCGTGGGGGAATTGGAGCACTTGTGGGAAGTGGGGATGGATTGGCAGGGCATGTGCAGAAAGTGAGGAATAAGGAGTGAGAGGAGTGAAGCAGTGGTGGAATGGAGAGAGCTAAAAAATTAGGAGTGGACGAGCCGAATCCAAGCTCAGTACCGAAGGAGCGAATCCGCTCTGATACCAAATGGAGCAACCGAATCTGGTTGTCTGTTAGTCGAATCCGATTATCATTTCAATAATGAATATAAGTAATAATAATATATTGGATGATTGATAATTACAAGGAAAGTTGGCCTTTATAGGCTTTGAGCGTGTAAACTAAAGGGTTACACCCTTTCATAAGATAATTAACTAATCTAAATAATATTTTATTTTATATTTGTTACACTAATATAATAATTAATAATTATTATCCTATTTATGTTCCTTACAATGTTGTACATCCAGGGTCAAGTGGTTGTCTATGTGAGTCAGATTCTGAGGATGGGGCAGGTGTTGCAGCTGATCAACCGATTATCTTCATTTCTTTTGATGAAGAGAGTGGATCTCTTCATAATAATAGCATGAGACTCAACCAATACAATGATGACGAGCATATTCAAGAGGCTAAGGTGGAGTTTCGAGGTTCAAAGTTCTAGTTTAGGTTTGAGCACTTATCTTCGAGACGTGTCCCTACGTAGGAGGGAGCTGCTTCAAGAACAAAGATGGAGATACAATTAGTGCTGAAAGGACCTCCCTCGTTATGAGGGAGTGTTGAATTATCTAACGCTGAAGGTCCTCCCTCATAGTTTTGGTGTGTGTGTAATGAGGGGGACAAAAACACTTTTGTTCCTTATGTTTTATTTATGTAAAAGTGACCTTATGTAAATAAAAGAAAATATATTGTACTTTATGAGTTGTGGGTTGCATTTAAGTGATGCATGTAATATTTATCTTTTAATTATTAAAAGTGCAATTAATGTGAACCCTAGATCTAGTAAACTAATCCTAGTCATTGGATTGGTAGTTAGGAAGTTAGTTACTAGAATTGAAGTATGAAATAATGAGAAGGGACAAAGGAGAGAACACACAAGAAGGAGAAAAGAGAGAGTGAAGGGCATATTTTTCTTTAAGGAGAGAAATGCTCGATTCCCAAGGAAAGAAGAGGCTTGATTCCCAAGGCTGTTAGGGCAAAATTCCCATCATGTTTTCCAAGAAAGTGGATGCATTAAATACCTATGCCGTACAACATTAAATGCTATCACATTGGCACAATTTCCAAGGTAAATATTGTTAGTACTGTACAACATTTATTGCTGGCACGGTGTGAAGGAAATTCACTGTAGTAAGGCACAAATTTCAAGGTGTTAAGGCATTTATTACAGTATGGTTTTGGACTGTACAATTGGTACAAAGACATGTATGAGGAGGGGGCCGTACAACAACATGAAAATCGAGGAATTCTACTGTTGAAGAAAGGTACAACAATATGTTTTATTTTTGGTATGTTTAGTTTTCCAATCTCTTAGGAAGAAATAAAAGTGAAATTGTAATTAATTTCAAGAGCTCTTAATAAAATTCTCTCTCTAGGTTTTTTCCCAGGTTGGTGTTTTTTCCCTGGTCAAGGTTGACAAAATTTTTAATTGTGTACAATGTGATTGTTCAGTATCATAGGTTTGAAGAATTTTTTGGCATGGTGTTTTAAATTTTAAAGTGTTCAAGTGAATTTTAATTTAAAACCTAGTTTCTAAAAGTGGTTGACATAATGTCTAAACCACATCTTTATAAGTTTGTTATTTTTATTCATGATAAAAGGCCATTGCTTTATCCGTTCCCATGGTGACATCAACGTGGACAAATCAACTTGACACTTGATTAAACTTCATTGTAACTTAGTAACTTCACATCTACTAGACATTAATTTCACTTAATATTCAATTAAATCAATAAAGCCTTCGACTAGTGGTCTTGACAATGACACATTTATTTTAGAGGATATAAATAAGGTTTTTTTCTTTGGTAACCAAAATCACTTTTCCATAATTGAAGTCGATTATAATGGATTAATAACAACCTTGTATTACTACTCCCCAAGAGGAAACAATATGGATAGAAATATAACATCTTTAATGAGATTTAGAGTTTTCAGTTAAAAAACAAAGATAGTGATAATTCAAGCAAGTGATACTTCCACTTGTAATTCCTCTCTTGTAAATTTGGATATTCTTCTGATAAACTTATATAATTGAGGGAATCCAAACTCTGCCATTTTGCTGTTGTTTTTTTATGTCAGTTCATAAATATTTAACATTCCATCATTATACATAATATAACAACCATGAACTAAAAAAATGTTGCAATAAATAACCAAGATCACAAGAAGATAGTCATGCACAGTAGAAACAAGATTTACCTTGGGAAACCTTTCTTCACAAGGGGAGAAAACCCAAAAACCTTTCACTATGATAAGATGTATTCACAAGAAGATTTTCAAATTCGACAACACTCAAGTCACTTCCTAAAACCCTAGCCAAGCAAGAGAGGAAGACCATGCATCATGTACAAAAGCAAGAACACGTATAATGAATAGCTACAGTAGGAAAGAATAGCGAGCCAAGAAGAATAGCGAACCCCAGAGACAAGAACAAGAACACATGCCAAGTCGATGTGTAACAATGAGAGGATGCTCTCATAAAAATACACGTCATGGGTGAATCTCCATCAAGGCCGAAATGTCCAAACAATATTGAGTATCCCCTGCTCTTCCACGTTTGACTTGTCAATGTCCACAAGTGGGCCGACTAGTTATTGAGAACTCCTAACGCTATAGCATTAACACTCCCTCTTAGATATGGAGGTATCATCATGCTTGAACACATCTTGGACTTCTTCTGGGCATCATGAATTGCCTTGGACACCTCCACGCCATAGGAAAGGTATTTCATGTCCATATGGCTACAACCAATATGAAACTTCATCATTACGTCATGGGATACAACCTCATGATGTCCATAACGGCTATAACCTCTTGTTGGTTCACAAGGGCTACAACCTCTTGTTGGCTCACAAGGGCTACAACCTCATGTGAGACTTTCACCAACACAGAAAGGGATGCAACCTCATGATGTCTACAAGGGATACAAATTCATGTGGGATCAAAAGGGATACAACTCGATGACGTTCACAAGGGATACAACCTCATGTGAGACTTCTTCATCACGTCAAGGCTACAACCTCATATGTCCACATAGGTTACGACCTATGGGGCTCACAAGGGCTACAACCTTGCATGAGTCCTTATGTCCTCATGGGATACGGCCTCAAGGGACAATGGGAAACAACCCATAGAACAATCAACTATTTCTCTCCTTGTCTAGGGAGAGCCACACCATTTTTCCTATCTAAGGGAGAATGTATTATTGATGCTGCAAGATCAACACTTCCTCTTAGTAAGGGAGACATTCTCCACCACTCCAAGCTTGTCACAGAAGTACACAAAATTTTCCCTAGGTAGAGGCTTGGTGAGAACGTTGACAATCTGATAATCTGTAAGAATATATTGGAGCTAGATTGCTCTCCTCTGCACCATGTCTATGATTTAATGGTACTTGATCTCCACATGTTTTGAATTGTCATGATATATTGGATTTACTGAGAGCTTCACACATTTATGGTTATCACAGTGAATCAAGGTCGGCTCTAGCATCTGACCAAACAATATGGCAAGGAGCTTCCAAAGCCATATTGCTTTGCAAATTGCAACACACGCAACAATGTACTCATCCTCTGTTGTACTAAGTGCCACAAAAGTCGGATTCATACTACACCAAGAAATCATGGAAGAACCCAAACTTAAGAAACACATAGAGGTGCTCTTCTTGTCAACCACTTCCCGCCTAGTCAAAATTAGAATATACCTCCAATCTTATATCACCACTGGAGGCATATCTCAGGCCACATCACACTATGCCACGTAAGTACCTCAACACATGCTTCACAACAATATAATGTATCTTCCTCATCTCACTCATGAACTGGCTGAGGGCACTCACCGCAAAGCATATATCTGGTATGGTGTTAACCAAATACATCAATGATCCGATCAATGGTCTATACATGGTGGGATCTATCAAATATGAATAGAAAGCAGTCACTCACCTTCTTCAGATTTGACACCATCGGTGTAGTCATGGACTTACAATCCATCATCCCAAATATTCTTAGGATATCTATTGTATACTTCCGTTGACTAAAAAATATCTCCTTAGCTCACTACAACACCTCTAATCCCAAGAAATAATGCATCAGGCCAAGGTTCTTCGTCTCGATGTCAGAGGATAACTCCCTCTTGCAATAGACAATGAGCCTCTTTGCTCCGATGAGAAATAAGTCATAAACATATAGGACCAAAATCAAGGACTCACCATCAACAACCTTATCATAAAGGTTGGAATCTACATCACTGTTGGTGAAACCCAAACTCACCAAGTATCCATCAATCCTCTCATACCATGCATGGGGTGCTTGCTTGATTCAGTACAAGGATTTATTCAATCTACACATAGGATACTCCTTCCCATGGATCACAAAACCATCTCGTTGCTCGATGGACACTTCTTCCTAGAAGGTTCTAGCTTCGTCCTCTTCTCCTTGGGAACATGAATCTATATTGGACAACTACATATCCTCAAATGATCGACCTCTAGCTCCACTTCTATGAATGCCTCCTTAGGAGACTTGTCCCCTAATATTTGATGAGCAATCTTATTCTGAGCATAACCTACTTTACTGGATGCCTCTTCCCATAATACCATGACTAAATATTGATCATAGATCACCACCTTGACATCCTCCACAATGGATGTCTATTATGCAATTCATGACAACATTGTCCCAAAGAGTTAGCTAGTACAAATTATGCTCATCAATCAAGATATCAATTTAAGTAAATAAAACTCATTGCACAAAGTATTGAATACTTATCTTGATGTCGACTCCCTCTTGATCCATTCCTCCTAGCAGTAATCACTAACATACTTGGAAGTACGCTTTCCTCTATTTTGACTAAGATCTATCGAATCTCAACACCCTCGAATGTGACACAAGAAGTAGGGTTTCTCAAGCAATCCGAGGCTAGGGCACGAATTTGGGTTTTAATAATTTCAAATAGGTCTCTTCGGTCTCCATCGACTTCATTCCACAAGCATGTCAACCTGGGTTGCGCCTCTCTAAAATATTTGCTACTCAAACTACGAGCGAATTCTAGAAGTCGACTTCTTAGAAGATAATGAAATCCAAACACTATGCACAACAATATAGTGTATGTTTTCCCCAAGAGAACATCGTAAATTGGACATGTCAGTCAAACCTAAATGGGGAACATCCTAGTTTCATTAATTTCTACACATTCTTGGATTGAGAGCATCCCAATGACATGATACATGGGTCGATAAATATTCTACACCAATCTCTATTGCTAATTTAAGCACAACACAACTCCTTGTAACATTGTACCAGTTGAATTTTTATTCCATCTTTGCTTCACAAAACATTTACAAGAAACATCTCAATTTAACATAAACATTGATCGCAACCCTATACAAATTTATTGTTCTTTCCCCCATGCATGTGATACGGTTAGGGTTGTAGAGAATTGTTGTTGACAATGTAACTTCAGAAGATAGTTTTCATTGTATTACTTGTATAATTATTATTATATTTTGTTGTACTTTTATTGTACCTCCTTTCGGGGATGTTTTCCCTTCGATTGGAGATGTCATTAATGTAATTGGTCATGTAAGGGTTGAGGAAAAACCTCCGTTGTAAGTTGGGGCAATAGTTCCCAAGAGAATAATGTAAAATGTATTTTTGAGTTTCCCTAGATGAAGTCAACCCAGTAAGGTCCATAAGTCGACCCCGTTGGACCAAAAGGTCACCCAACTGAAGAATATAAATAGGGAGGCACCCTCCCTCGTTTGGACACACAACAAGTGCAAACAAGTTCACTCTAAGAGAGAGAAAAACAAGTTTTCTTGGGAAGAAGAAGAAGTTGCAAAAGACATCTTATCTTTGGGTTTTCTCCCTTGTGGTTTCCCAGGATAAAATTCTTTGTCTTTATTTTGTGTTGTACTTGTATAGCTTTAAGTGATCCTAGTGCATTAGATTAAAGATCTAATATATTTGAGTTAAAGCACAAAATCTAACATAGTGTCATAGCCACCGTGAAAGAAGGCACTGTGCAGCTGTGGAAACTAGGGCTTCAAAGACCCGACACTCTTCTCCACAAACTTTCCAGAAAAGAAGGCTAGGATAACTTGCCTCAAGGAGGAGCATCTTTTGGTGGAGAAAAATTCCAGTTTGAAGAGTTTCATTCTTGACCTCATCACTGCGACCGAGAGAAACTAGGGCATCAAGTTTTTGGAGCTTCTCTCCACAAAATTTGGAAAATGACCTCACTAGGAAACTCACGTCAAGGAGGCACATCTTTCTATCTAAACAAAATTTCAAAATTCAAAGTTTGAAAAATTAGGGTTTCTCTAATGAACCTTAGGCCAACCAGATCATGGAGCAGTTTGGGCATCTCAAATTGGTAAGATCTATTTCTTTACTATTTCCATTTGAGGTTCCCATATCAATTCGTTGAATAATACCAATCTTGGGGACAAGCTTGAAGGAGCTAACAACTTCCGAGCATGGACGTATAGAATCTCTCTAATTCTAGAAGAAAATGACTTGGACAAGTATGTCACTAAGGAGGTTCCAGAACTAGAAGGAGATGATGCAAAGGCTACTCACAAGAAGAACATGATAAGTGCTAAGTGGATCATTGCAAAATAAATCAAATATCATCTCATCCCTCATGTTTAATCATTGAAGACTCCCAAGAAGATGTTCAATGCATTGATCAAACTATTTGAAGGGAAGAAAATCAACCGAAAGATGACCTTGATAAATCAACACAAGAATGTGAAGATCCAACACTCAGAAACCATCCAGTCTTACTTCATAAGGGTTTCTCAAATCAAGGAGCAACTAGAGGCCATTAAAGAAAATGTTGAAGAAGGAGAGATCGTGATGCCTACATTGAATGGTCTCCCAAAATCATGGGACTCATTCATTTAAGGGATATGCGCCACAATGAAGCTTATCAAGTTCGACGGATTGTGGGAGGAATGCACTCAAGAAGAGGCTCGTTTAGCATCAAGAGAAGAGAAGATGGGAGTTGATGATGGTCAAGACCTAACAACTCATGCAAAGAGGAATACAAACAAGAGGGAGGATCACCCTCACAGAAGGCCCAAAAGATTCCAAAAGAATCATAGGCCAAAAAGGGACTACTCCAATCTAAGGTGTTTCGCATGTGATGAGAAAGGCCACTTTGCAAAATATTGTCCCAGAAACAAAAGATCCACTAAGGACAATAAGAAGAAAAGGCATCATGAACAGATTGTTGATTATGATGAACCAACAAACAAAATAACAAGAGAAGATTCTTCAAGTTATGAAGAATATGTTTTGATCTCAACTCTTATAGGTACCGTCACCCATGGAAATAATGATTGGCTTGTAGATAGTGGAGCATCCAACAAGCACATGCCAGGGTACAAAGAATCTTTTATCAACCTATCATAACATGAGCCACCTTATAATGTGAAACTTGGAGATAACTACCAGTATCCCATAAAAGGGAATGGAGAAGCCTCTTACAAGTTGGATTCAGGAAAATCAATAAAATGAAAAATGTTCTCTACGTACGAGGCTTGTGTTGGTTGTGGAGCCTGATCTTCTTGATTCAAATATGTTATTGTTCAACCATGTTTGTACCCTATTTTTACTGTACACTCATCCCAGCTGGGGGATGCGGGGGGTAGTGCCCTCGAAAGAAACTTTTGGGATGTTTGTCAGCCAACAGTTTGCGGACCCATGGTATTGGGTGACCCGTAGTATTTTCCCATGGTAATTCCCTTATAAAAGAAAAACATTGTAATACGGTCGTGTATTGTATTGTAGCATTGTAAAAACAATCTCCGTGATTGTGTGAGAGAGATTGTATGAGAGAGAAGAGGAAGTGCAACAGGGTTGCTGCAGGTTGTATCCCTTCATTTTGCTCAATGGTATAATAATAAAGGATTGAAAATTTCTGCATGGACATAGCCCATCTTGGGTGAACCTCGTTATATCTGTGTCTCTCTTGTAATGAGTTTAATATTTGCATTTTGTTTAATTTTTATTGCTATAGGATTCTATTTTTCTAACAATTTAAAGAAAAATCCCCTCTCCATTTCAGCTTTAGATGCTAAGGGATTTCGTGTTGCATTTGTTGATGGCTAAGTACTCATGTGGCCAAGAGGCAAGACAGTAGATGATGCAACAATAATTGGGGAACAAGAGGGAGGCCTGTACAAGTTGAAGGGACAACTAGAACAAGCCTTTGTTTATGAATCTATGGAACCAAAGGCTTGCACATGTACAATATAGAGCTCTACCAATTGCAAGAAATTAGTATTAGGTCTACCCGAGATGCAAGAAAAACATGAAGGAATTTGCAAAGAATGTGCACGGGGGAAGAATGTAAAGAAACCATTTCCTAGTAGTGAAAGCAAGGAAAAATACATTTTGGATATAATCCACTCAGAAGTATGTGACCCCATGTCATCCAAGTCCTTAAGCAGGTATGTATACTATGTTTCTTTTATAGATGATCATTCTCGTAAAGCTGGATTTATTTCTTGAAAAGAAAAGATGAAGTCTTTAGTAAGTTCAAGGAATTCAAAGCATTCATAGAGAATCATACTGAAAGGAAGATCAAGACCTTATGATCAGACAACGACGGTGAGTTCACTTTAGAAGAGTTCAAAGATCTATGTAAAGAATTTGGGATTAAGAGGGAGTTGAGTACTCCCTACAATCCTCAATAAAATGGGATTGTAGAAAGGAAGAATAGAACAATAACGGAAGTAGCAAAGGCGATGCTTTATGACCAAGACCTTCCAATGCACCGATGGGAAGAAGCAACAAGAACAATCGTATATGTACAAAACAAAACAACTCGCCATGCCTTGGATAACAAGACTCCAGAACAATCTTTCTCAGGAGAGAAACAAGAAGTCACCATCTCAAAATATTTGGCTATCTCATGTACATACACATTCCAAAAGAAAAAAAGATCAAAACTATATCCTTCAGGAAAGAAGGGCATATTCGTTGGGTACAGTGACATATCAAAAGATTACAGAATATACTTCCCAGGATTCAAGAATATTGAGACCAACCAATATGTCACTTTTGATGAAGACTTGACGTACAATAAGTCAAGACAATTCCACATCGAAGAAACTGAAAACCTGAAGTTCCCAGAAACAAAGATACAGTTATGGAAGAGATAATCCAAGAAGACCATGACATGGCATAACCACAGAGACCTGTAGATCCACCTCATGAGAAGAACTCCCACAAGAGAAGACCAACATGGGCACGAGAAGCTATCCAATATGCAGAGAGATATGGTGCTCCAGATGGGACTTCCACAAAAAGCAAGAGACTAAGACCATACTCTAATTGTGGCACTACTTTGTGACATCATTGATGAAGAACCTTCCAACTATGAGGAAGATGTAGAAAAGAAAGCATGGAAGGATGCCATGATTGAAGAGTATCAGTCAATCACAAATAATGATGTCTGGGAGGTGGCCCTGAGACCGGAAGGAAAGCCTGTAGTGTCTTCCAAATGGATATACAAGACAAAGCATGCAACAAATGGAAGCATCGAGAAATACAAAGCATAACTTGTAGCTTGTGGCTTATCCCAGATAGAAGGCATCGATTATGAGGTGACATTTGCATCTGTAGCGAGATACACTTCCATCATATTTGTACTTTCCTTAGCCGCAATAGTGAAATGGAAGATACACCAGATGGGTGTCAAGACAACTTTCTTGAATGGTATAGTTGAAGAGGAAGTGTACGTGGAACAACCACTAGGAGTTGAGACACATGATAGACATACTCATGTGTGCAAATTAGAGGAGGCCTAGTACGGTTTGAAGGAGGAACCCAAGATGTGGTATGGAATGATGGATAGTTTTATGATGAGCTTAGGCTTTACCAAGACTAAAGCAGATTCCAACCTCTAATTTAACGTTGAGGGAGGAAGACCAGTGATACTCCTACTATATGTAGATGTCCTGTTACTAACATGCGAGGATGAGCTCATTGCATATTCAAAGAGCAGAATTTTTGTAGAGTTTGAGATGAAGGACCTGGGGATGATGCACTACTTCTTAGGTCTAGAGGCATGGTAGAAATCAAATGGAATATTCCTTGGTCATGGAAAGTATGCAATAGAGATTCTGAAGAGGTTCGGAATGATGGACTACAAGGCTATTGCCACAACCATGGCATCGAACTTGAAGCTACTATGTGATGTTTCTTCATAAATAGTTGATGCCACGATGTCTAGGAAGATGATTGGTTTATTGATGTACTTAACGAACACGAGGCTAGAAATATACTTTGCTATGAACACATTGAGCTAGTTTCCGACAGATCCGAGACGTGCTCACCTGATTGCTGCAAAGCATGTATTGAGGTACCTTAAGGGTAAAATTGAGTATGGGATCAAGTATGCGATGGATCAAAAGATTAACCTACATGGTTATGTGGATTTAGATTGGGAAATCACTGCCACAAACATGAAGAGCACTTCGAGATGCTGCTTTAGTTTGGGATCCAGTATGATCTCCTGGTTTAGCATGAAGCAGTTGAGTGTGGTACTGAGTACAACCAAGGAAAAATACATTACAACATGTTCAACCAGTTGTGAGGCAGTATGGATGTAGAAGTTACTGCCAGATTTGTTTGATTTTAAGTTAGAGTCGAATTGTATCTTCTATGACAACCAAAGTCGTGTGAAGTTGTCCAAGAACCCGATGTTCCATGACAAGTCAAAGCATATCGAGATCAAGTATCACTATATCCGGGATATGTTGTAGAGAGGAGCAATGAAGCTCCAACAAATATGGATGAGTAGACAACCAATGTTTTGACCAGGCCTCTAGCGAGAGTGAAGTTTGAGTACTTCAGGGACAAGCTTGGAGTGGTGCAGATTGGTGTCCATCGCAAGAGGGAGTGATGAGTCCTAGTGGTTTCCTACATCCAGTATGAAAAATGACTAGCTCTGTATATGTTGAAGTCCTAGTTGGAGCTAGGCCTACATTCAGTATGAAAACAGATCGACACTATAGTTGATGGAGTCCTAGAAGGATCTAGGTCTACATCCAATATGAAAAATGACTGGCACTACAGAGATCCGCATTCATTATGAAACATGACTGACCCTATGAATGCATCCAATATGAAAAAAGACTGGCACTGCAGAGATCTACATTCAACATGAAACAAGACTGACCCTGCAAATGCATCCAGTATGAAAAAGGACTGGCACTACAAAGATCCACATTCAATATGAAACATGATTGACCCTGCGAAGGCATCCAGTATGAAAAAGGACTGGCATTGTAGATATGTACATCTAACATGAAAAAGGGTTGGCACCCGTGTTGCATGGGTACCCGTAGCGGGGGGTCGGATACACGAACCAATACCGGGTACACATACCAGGTACTTGGGTACTTCAATGGTACGTCCCCAGCTATACCCAGCCATACCCAAATCCAATCTCACGTACTGGGCACTTCATGTATGAAAATAGGGTACTCGCGTGGATTTTGGTATGCCCGTGTTTGGGTACACGGCTAGTACAACAATTGGACAATTTATCTTAGCTCGTTGTTCAGGATAAGTCAATTTGCAAAGTTTGAAGTTCAAAATTTTAAAAATTAAATAATAAAACACTAAAACACATGTTATGTGGGCCCTTGCCCCTCATCTAAACCATCACAACACTGCATTTCTCACTACTAGTGCACTATACTCACTACTCCAACGACGACGTGACATAGGACCTTAGTGATGCTAATGACATCGATCCTAAGGCTGCTGATGACATGGTTTGAGGAAGCCAAATTAACTATCTTGTTCATGTTCAATGTTTACTGTTTTGAACTTTCTTTTTCATGTCTAAAAATGCCTTTAGGGAAATTTTGGATGTAGTATGGCAATGAAGTTTGAACTCGTGGTGTCATGGACATATAATAGTTTATGTTGTTAATTATATTAATATAACTTCATTCTTCCAATTGATATCTACTATGAGTCTAAGTCATATGATTTATCAAATTTATTATTTTATGTTTTAAATTTTCAGTGCGAATGTTCATATGAATCATTGAATTTAGAAATATCAAATATGCATGTATGATGCGAGTGTGAAGTGTTTTATTTTTATAAATTTTAACACACACACATATATGTGTGTGTGTGTGTGTCTACAATACTCTTGACATACCCACGACCCTATTTCAAAAAGTGGCGTCCTCGTCCCCGTCCCCATACCAGTACCCGTCCTCGTACCCACGTTTCCTGGCAACTTAGGTTGGCACTGTACGAATATGTTGACCCAAATCTAGCATGAAGGGATGGCCCTGTAGTTGATGAAGTCCTAGATGGGATCTCAATCTACATCCAACATGAAGAAGGGTTGGTTCTGTAGAACTTCTAAGGACATATAGATTCGAGAGATGTCACTAGTCAATGGACGATGAGACGAGAATTGTAGCAGCAGTGATGATGATCCGGTGATGATGATGATGTCCAGAGGTTGTGTCCAGTTGTGATGATGACTGTGTCGAAAGAATACCTTCCTTGTTAAGAGGGAGTGTTGTTGATAATGTAACTTTAGAAGATATTCTTCATTGTATTACTTGTATTATTATTATTATATTTGGTTGTACTTTATTGTACCTCCTTTTAGGGATGTTTTCCCTCTGATCGGGGATGTATTTAATGTAATTGGTCGTGTAAGAGTTGAAGAAAAATATTCATTGTAAGTCATGGCAATAGTCCCCAAGAGAATAATGTAAAATATATTTTTGAGTCTCCTTAGAAGAATTTGACCCAATAAGGTCTAGAAGTTGGCCCTGTTGGACCAAAAGGTCACCCAATTGAAGAAGATAGATAGGGAGGCGCCCTGCCTCATTTGGACAAACAACAACTGCAAGCAAGTTCACTCAAAGAGAGAGAAAGAAAAGTTCCCCGAGGAAGAAGAAGAAGAAGCTGCATAAGACATCTTATATTTGGGTTTTCTCCCTTGTGGTTTCCCAAGATAAAATTATTTGTCTTTCTTTTGTGCTATACGTGGCTATGTTTTAGTGATCCTAGTGCATTAGATTAAAGATCTAATATATTTGAATTAAAGTACAAACTCTAACAAGCATGAATGCCATCCTCATTCTTTTTGACACATCCCTTTAAATATGGCTCAAAACTCATTCTAACAACTATTTTGATTCCAGGGTTGGCAAGTGTGGGGTGTGCTCTTTGACCCCAGAGGAGAACATAAGCTATACTAATCGTGGGGATTGAGAGAGTTGTTTAACAATCAAGCATAAGCACTTGCACTATGGCAAGGGTTAACACAAGTTAGTTAGAGAAATATAAGGCTTGTAACCTATGTTGCACAAGTTTCTGGAACACAGGAACGTACAAAACATGGGTATGAGTATCAGATACGTCTAGAAGTTTCCCCCAAATTTGCAGGAAACATAAGTTGGGAACAACAATAATATATATTAAAAAACATGAAAAAAGAAGAAACATAGAGAAGAAAAGAATCGTTAACACAAACCATATGACTTAGCTTATCTCTTATATTACAGTTGTAACTAGAACCTCTTAGTAAATGGAAATGGAAATAAAATCAAGATTACCATCCGTGTCATTGATTATATAAGGTAGACTCTTTCAAAAGTGGGGACTTTTAAAAGTTACAATCCCTATTTTTATGGCTATATCTATAGAGTAAGTTTTCAGTTTTGTGTGAACTATGATTAAAATGTATTGGAATATTATTTGTTTACAAGACATTCTATGCTAGGGTATTTGAAAAGGTGTATAAATAATCAAATTTAAATTATTATAAAATAAAAATCAAGATATGTTTTATTAAATGTAATATATGAATTTAGTTTTAAAGTAAGATTTTAAACTATTTCCAATTAGTCAAAAAGTTTAATTTTTTATTCATAAAGTAAACAATAAAATATACAAATTCACTTCTTTTTATTTAATATATAAAAAGTTAAAATAGATTTAAATTTATTATTGAATAGAGGTATGTGCAATTCAACGCAGGGACAAGTGAACATTTTAGTACGGGCAATACATAGGTAGCATGAAATAGACTTTTACTACAACTTAGTTTTCTAGAGAAAAAATTATGAGTCAACCATGTCTATGCATGGTGTAAGAAAATAGAAATGTCGCTAACAACCCACACGACAATCATGGATGTGTGGAAGCTCTCGGTGAAGGAAACCTTAAAGAAAAAGTCCCAAAGTTTCCGATTTTAGAGGGTAAAAGTTCCTAGCAAGTTCCCAACCATATGGAATGGTTCTCGTTGGATTTGGAAAGTTCCCTACAAGTTCCCAAGTTCCTTGGAACGACAGAACTTCAAGAACGAGTTTCCTAAACGCCGGGAGTGGTTCCCATGCTACATAGATTTTAAGTATTATGTGAAAATCGATGATAATCATCCAATATCTAGCTCACAAGAAGGTGCCAAATGATGGGCCGTTAAACAAACTAATGTGGATAATATCTCAACTAATATCAGACTTTGAAGATGTTAAAGTCAATCATGTCCTTAGAAAACTCAACTCTCAAGCAGACAAAGGAAAATTTGGCTTGCAATCTTGGCTAAGGCATTCCCATGATATGTGGGGAAGAGGTTGGATACAATATTATTCCTAAAACTTTGATGGTGGATACATAATCATTGAAGAAAATAGAAATGTCACTAACAACCCACGCAACAATCATGGGATGTGTGGAAGCTCTCGGTGAAGGAAACCTTTAAGAAAAAGTCCCAAAGTTTCCGATTTTAGAGGGTAAAAGTTCCTAGCAAGTTCCCAACCATATGGAATGATTCTCGTTGGATTTGGAAAGTTCCCTACAAGTTCCCAAGTTCCTTGGAACGACAGAACTTCAAGAACGAGTTTCCTAAACGTCGAGAGTGGTTCCCATGCTACATAGATTTTAAGTATTATGTGAAAATCGATGATAATCATCCAATATCTAGCTCACAAGAAGGTGCCAAATGATGGGCCGTTAAACAAACTAATGTGAATAATATCTCAACTAATATCAAACTTTGAAGATGTTAAAGTCAATCATGTCCTTAGAAAACTCAACTCTCAAGCAGAGAAAGGAAAATTTGGCTTGTAATCTTGGCGAAGGCATTCCCATGATATGTGGAGAAGAGGTTGCATACAATATTATTCCTAAAACTTTGATGGTGGATACATAATCATTGAACACCATGCAAGCAAGCATTGTACGCAATTAGATGGTCGATGACCCTACCATTAATAGGGTTAACACTTCAATGAAAGGATTATTAAGTGAATTGACAAGAAATCAAGAAATACTATCCAGGTGGCGACGTACAAGCATACATTTGAAGGCTTGTATTGAGATGAGATCTTTATATTTATTGCTAGTACATGCATTTGCCCGAAGAGAAGTAAGGTTCATGGGAACATGTAAGAACAACTTAGCAATAGAGAGAATTCTAATGCCATGAAGATCAGACTTGTACGGGAAAATATTTATCTAATTGATGTGGAACACAGGGAATATAACCATGCTTGCAAGATTAATTATATGGATGAGTTATTTGAGAGAGAGTTTATGGAATTGAAGTCATGGTTTCTTCATAGTCTGCTTGAAATTTTCTCTTTGCAGTTGGGGTAGGCCAAAATATTTCAGAAGCGACTGATTTGTGTGAATCATTGGTTATGTTCGTTGAAGTTGAGGGACATAGAAGTTAAGGAAGGAGATCTAAGTAATGTAGAATCTGCTATTGATTTAAGGTCTTATAAGAAATTTTTATTGATTTGTGAATCATATTGCAATGAAGTGCTGTGTCATTATCTCGAGAAAGTCTGTCAAGAACTCAAAAGCTATGCAAAATTCAATTTTCCTTGGTCTTGGTGGTTGAAGTTGAGGGTTCTTGAAACTAATGAAGGAGACCTGAATCAACTATTGTCAAACTAAGGTCTGGTAAGGTTATTTTCATACTCTGTTATCTCATTGAAGTGTTGTGTCATTACCTAGAAGAAGCCTGCCAATAACTCGAAAGTTGTTTAAACTTCATTTATAGAAATTTATCTCAGGGTGAAAGTTACTTAGAGGTTCTAGAATGGGTTAGGGTATATCTCTAGGAGCCAAGTTATTTTCCAATCAAAGTAGACAACAATTATTATTATTAAGGGAGATTTTATGTAAGTTTAAGCTTTGTGAAAACTATTGCACAAAAGCTCTTTGTCATTATCTATTGATATTTGTGAATAATTGGAAGGTTGGCTTCATTTCAAGTTTAGAAATCTTATATAGGGAGAAAAATACTTTGAGTGTTTGGAATTTGCTAATGAACTTGTCAAATGTGACTGGCCTCTATTTCCAATCAGAGGTATACAATAATTAATTTCAATTTTAAGGGATATTTGGTGTGAGCTAACAATTACAATAGCTCAGGTAAATGAAAATAATGATGTAGTTGAGAAAGTAGATGTTTAAGATAATGAGGTACAAAAACTGTTGAATACGCAGAAAACCTTGGAAGCAAAATACAAAAGAGACCGGATTATAGCCAAACTCAAAGCATGAATACCTTGGAATCCCAATTGGAGCATTTCAAATAGAAATTGATAAATGCAGAAGTATAAATTGAGCACTGGAAAAAGAAATGCAATGAATAGGAACAAATTATTCAAGCTCTGCAAAACACTACTAAAGAAAGTGGGAAGGATCAAGAATCAATTTTTTCAATGGAAATGCAACAGGAAGTTGTGGACTTCTTTGGAAACAAAGTTGAAAAAGAATAATATGAAGAAAATATTGATGGTGAGGAACCTTCTACTTCCTCAGTGAAGGAAAAATAGTCCTCTTTTTTAGTTTGATAGTCAAAACCTCTTTCTTTGCTACATGGATGTCAAATATAGGGACAAGCTCAAAATTTGACAAGGATTAGCTAATTATTTCAACAATGGATGGAAATTTCCATGATATAAAAGATGATGTATACCCAAACTCAGAATTGAAGACCATTGAAGATAGAAGTTTGAAGTCTATTTTGAAAGACATGATTTATTTGTTGTTTTAAATTTTGATAAATGGAGGTCAAGTGTATAATGATCCTTAATAATTTTATTAGGACCTATACCAGCCAGTTGTATAGTTACAAATTGAGAAAAAAGGAATGTAAGTACATTGCTTCAAGCTTTGTTTATAGAAATAGGGAACTTGTTGAACTTGGACTGCTCAATATGTATAGAGAAAGTTTTGTAACTACAAGTCTACCGATTTGACCAAGACCTCTTTTTTTGATAATAGAAAAAGTATTCGTTTCCGTTAAAGAAAAACCAACTATTTTGATTACCAACAAACTTCAATGACCCCTAGATGTCTCTTTCAACTCAACATACAATTACAACAATGATATCACTGAATGAATTTATCAAGGTCTAATATTTATGATAGTGTGAAAACAATAAGATCATGGCAACATGGCACATTTGAGGTGTCCAAGTTTCAAAAGACCAAGTGCCTTCAACGTGGTATCTCTACACCCTTCCAAATACAACTCCAAAAAAATTGACTTAATATAATTGTACATAGATTTTGGAGTGTTGTTTAAATTGTTAGTTAAAACTTGTGTTACAGAATCGACCAGGGATGATTCAGGGATCCACGGATTCACGGTTCCAATCTCGATCCAGATTCGGATATGCAAAGATCCGTGATGGAGCCGTGTGTGAACCAGATCCTTCAAACGCGGAATTGTAGTTGCCATTTGGGAAACAAATCCTAAGAAAAATGATCCGGTTAAGAAGAAAAAATGCGATACAGTCCGAGGGAAAAAAATGTGTTGCGATTTTTTAATCTTTCGGATCCACCATGTTTTGTGGCTTTATCATCTTCCATGATTTTCCAGCTCGGATGTATGCCATACATGTTGGAATTCTTAATGATACTGAGAGGGGGAGGGTGAATCAATATCATGCACATATTTAACCAATTTTTACTTTACAAAATTATGCACAAATTTCAATTCAGTCACAAAAATAAAAGACAATTGTGCGCAAAGAATTTGAAAAGTAAATTTATATATACATATACAATCTTTGAATAGATAAAAATAAGGGAGACACCAATCTCCAAGATGTGAGCACGAACTCACTCACACACCAATCCCACATACAAGTACCAACTTGTAAGGACACCAATCCTCTGCGCAAGCACCAACTTGCTGTGGTCAGGAGCCAATCTGAGAGGACACCAATCCTTTTGCGCATGCACCTCCTTGTTGTGTTCATGCACCAACTTGAAAAGAGACTGCAATCCCCTATCCTTTCGTCGTCCTGCCACCCAAGTTCTTTACACCAACTGAAAGGAAGCTCCAACTCCCTATTATTAAATTTTATAAATATAGCAGTATAAATCAATTGCATATAATGAATATGATTACTAAAAGAATAACCGAGCACATAAACAATAGTGAACATGGAGCTCATTTAACCAAGGTGATGGGGTATCACCTCCCAACCATATACAATCCATAACTATTGTCTCCCCTGAGCTCACACCTTCTAATATAGAATATGTTCAAAGATCAATGTATTTCCAGATAACAATAGCATAAACCCCAAGAAATACAAGAGAAGCTTATCCTAAGATGGAGAACCCCAAAAACAATCTTCTTGTAGCAGAGAAAAATTCTTCCTTCACTTGAAGCGAACTAGCTTGTTGCTTGATGATCAAAATGAGAGGAGGGCCGAGGCGCCTTAGACTATTTATACTTTATGTTGTTGACCTTTTAAATTTCAAGTGGGGCCGATTTTTCTTCTTTCGTGGGTTAACTTGTCTTCTAGAATCTTCTTCTAGGGCCGATTTGTGAGGATGTGCCTCACACAGCTACTACATCAACACTCCCTCTTAGATAGGGAGGCATCATCATACTAGAACACTTATGGATATCATTCGTACATCATAATTGTCTCGAACATCTCTATATTATAAGGAAGGCATTCCAATACAAACTCAGTGCATCGAGAAGTGTCATCATGCATCAGCTCAACCTAGTCCATCGGGGAACATGCAACATCTCATGCATCAGCTCAATCCAGTCCATCGAAGAACATGCAACATCTCATGCATCAACTCAATCCAGTCCATCAAAGAACATGCAACATCTCATGCATCAACTCAATCAAGTCCATCAAAGAAAATGCACTAGTTCAACAACTCTGCCCAGTCCATCGAGGAGTCAATCATGCATCAACCCAACCTAGTTCATTAGAGAACATGCATCAAATCAATCTTCATGCGTCAACTCAACCCAGTCCATTGAAGAACATGCACCAAATCATAATTTGTGTGTCATTTCAACCAAGTCCATCACACATGTACCAACTCAACGAGTCCATAAACGAGTCCATACAAAAGTACCAATGTGTGTCAATGTGCACCAGCCTCTCCACCCCATCTCAGGATGTTCAAGAGATCTCACTTCCTCTCGGAGTGATTGGGAGAATGCACTAAATCTCTCCATCTCATGATGTCTGAGAGATCTCCCCACTCAACAGTGTGTCCGGGAGTATGCGTTGGCCTCTCCATCTCATCTCAGGATGTTTGAGAGATCTCCTCACTCCCTCTCGAAGTGATCAGGAGAATGCAGTGGCCTCTCCATCCCTTCTCAGGATGTTTGAGAGATCTCACTCTTTCTTGGAGTGATCGGGAGAATGCAGTGGTCTCCGTATAATCATCCCTCCCTCTCAATGAGGGACACAATCATGGAACCAACCTCTCCACTCCTTCTTAGAGTGTCAGTGAGTAAAATAAACCTTCCCTCTTAACGAGGGAGTCAACATGAGACTAATCTCTCCGCTCATTCACAGAGTGTCACGGAGTAAAGTCAACATTCCCACTTAACGAGGGATTCAATCATGGGATCAATCTCCCTACTCCTTGACAGTGTCAGGGAGAAGGTATGGTCCCATCCTGGATCATATATGTACTAATGTGCTCTTGTAGAATCTTTTCAGAACCTATAGACCTGCATGCATATCAATTAATAGAACATCAAATATATTGGGGCATACATTTCTGTCGTACCCTATTCTAGACATGAAATGCAAACAAATGAAATAACAAATCACATGGCTAAATTCATGCACATGTATGGGAGAGTATCAAGAGACTAGTCTCTCCATCCCATCACAGGGTGTCCGGGAGATCTCCCCACTCCTCAAAGTGTACAGGATAAGATATGGTACTGCCATCATACCACTCACCCTTAGCCAAGTCACATGGCCAATACTTGTCCGATATTGCAATCATGCTCATCACATCTCCTCTGAGCATCTTTTTCCCTCTTCGAAGCTATCCATAGGCTATTCCATCAGCCTACATGAACACCAACTCTCACAGAGTAAATGAGCACAATTCCTTACTAAAAATGTAAATGTAAATATATGTCTTGGTGACGACCAGGTACATCAAGGATTCTTCAACTACCTGTCTAAATAAAAACAAGATTGTCATTAGTGTAGCCATGTACTCACAGTCATTATGCTAGACCTACTATGGATCTCAGCTGTGTTCTTCCCTAAACCTCGGAATACCTCGTCAGGTTTCGGCCACACCATAAATAGGTTATGCAATAGGCCAAGATCCTCATCTCAAAGGATAACTCCTTCTTACACCATACACTAAGTTTCTATGCTTTGGTGAGAAATACAACATCACAAGCATGGGGTCATCATCAACAATACATTTTGAATCCCGAGGCACAACTCTAACTGAATGGATGTGTACCTCCTCAAAAATCAACTGAGTAACTCTCGTCCCCCAGGACTAACATACTCTAATCCATCTGTCATGAACTTGTTATCACCAAACTTGTAGTTGCCTATATGAAGTGGATCCAGGATGGACGGTAGAGGGATATGCAACTAAAGAGGTGGAACCAAGATAGCCTCGACTCCCAAATGGATGGTTGTCACACCAATCGAGGAAATCTTCACTTGATGTTGTCTTATCCCAAGACAACAATGGGGGAGACCCAGATCTACTCCCGACAGGAGAGATTAGACCAAAACACCAGATCAAATCAAATGAAGTTGAAGTACGTAAGGTGTAAGGTGAAGTAAACCCTAGATCTATGGATGAAGTCACAAGGTGAGTTATGGGTTGGATCAAGAGGTTTATGAAATGTGAAATCAATCCAAAGTTGAAATGCAAGTGACTTATAAGCCTATTACTAGATCCAGAATCAAGGTACTAACAAAAGATGACAATATCCACTTCCTTGGGAAATGTGACCAATGCATGGAAGGTAAGAACCATATTTGGGGCTATCTAGCACCACGGGGCAGACTTGAAAGAAGGTAAAACAATATCAAAATACTCGAGCCTCAATGACAAGATTAAGTCGCAAGAGAAAATGGCCAAATGAAGGGTTGCACTAGGGTTTAGAGAGCATTGCCTTGGGATTTGGGCCCAATGGAGTCACCTAAGCAAAACTGATAGGAAGACCCACTTAGGGTTTGACCCGATCTACAAAACCCAGAAATGGTTTGCCAAAAGATCAAGCGGTTTGATCTATAATATTTTTTGATTTTTTATATTTAGGGTTCTAATATGAAAATGAAGATGCCAATGGATTGAGATAAAAAAAGGACTAACCTATGGATCTTACTTGGACAACCTTGTAGATGCCTTGATGATGATGATCTATGCCGTCCCGATCAATTTGAGAAGATTTGGAGGAAGCCTATATGTAAATCGATTTGCTCAAGGAAGCCAATGCATCCTTTCTTCTGCACAACAAACGTCAACCATATCAGATTTGATGCATCAAGAGAAATAGAAAAATGCTATAGAAAAATAGCAAGATGAAATCATAGATCACAATGATACTAATGAAAACCCCCTGATACAAGCGATGTCAAACAAGTGAGTTGATGAAGCCCTGCAAAAACGCCTAAGTGAAGTCCCCCTCATGTAGACAAAACAACGTTTTCAAAAAAATATAGATCTCACAACAAATACCCAAATGCTAGAAAGCAATAGACTTTCCAATCACCATCGAAGAACACCAGATGCAAAGGAGATCCAAAAATTTCCACAAGAATAGTTTTTCTATTATCCAGATCTCAGAGCCAAAGACCCCTTTACAATGAGAAGCTCCCTCCTTTAAATAGGAATGAGAGAACCAAAATCATAACCACTTTTCAAATGGGTGGCTAAGAAGAAAAGATCAAAATGTTCTAATCAACGGTTGACATGAGCTCAACATAAAATACATGGATCAATACAATAATATAATATATCAATGGTCACCCTAGGAGAGGGGATCCCACTCAATAAAGCTCATGGTGGGTCCAACAGGTGTTAACTAACTCCCCTAGTGTGTCCCCATGGCACAATAAAATAAATATAATTTTTTAAATGCAAAATAGTGCCTCTCTGAGGAAATCGTGAGCCTTCAAAAGCTCTAGAAAATAATAAAATATGTTGGAGAGACGGATGTGGGTCCATCCAAGTGCTGAAATTGCTGGAGGAGTGGAAGACATCACACTCATAATCAAAACTCATCCCATGCCATTTCCTTGCCTCAGTAGCCCAAATCAAATTCTTCAGTAGCCATTTTTATTATTTTTAATCTGCCTCGGGAAACGTGATATGGCCCAAACTGCCTCCTAGAGTGCCAACGTTGTCAAACTGATCCCACCAGGCTCTCTGGGAGGGGGGTAATGCGGTAAAAACAAGTGGCTAGACCACCCCTCCTCATACAACGCCCTAGGTGAACCAATCAAATCACCTCTTTGCTTTGACAAGCCATTCAACATGAAAAAACTGCACCAGAATAGTACACTGAGACAAATCATCACTGTAACTGCCCGGAACTGAAAATAAGTTGTCTCATTGGATTCAGGGAATCCAAATTCAGCTAAGGTTCATACGCATACACCCTACAGATCTCTGCATGATCAAGAATAGTATCCAATATGCCTAGACAGACAAAATAATAATCCACAAATGATCAATAATATAACTCAGGCTAACATTCACCTGCTGCAAGTGTTTAAAGGCTAAGACATGCTCTACAAATCATTCAAATAACAATTATAAGTAGTAATCATTTCACTGGCGATCTATCCACCAAATATAGAGTTTTATTAATTAACTATAACTCAGACCAGACTTTCAAAACCATACTCACTTCATAGTTGTAATCAATTTGCTAGTGAAGGGTGAAGGATAAAAATCAAGTGTTTAGGCTAAAGGGTGACTACCCACATGACATTGTGACACTTTGGAAATGGAAAGAGGATACTCGCTCTAGCAATATGTCGGACAAGCAATAACACAAGGGATGGCAGTGTCTCACAAATGGATAAGTTACGTTCAGAGGTGCTTATTCACCTTGACAAATGCTCATAATCCAAATCAAATACAAGTGAGGCCAACACATCTTTAGATAGAATTTTTAAGAACCATTGCTTTTTGGGCCTTCAATTTTCCATATCCTTGATCCATTTGTTACACGGATTTTTATTTATTAAGGCTTCATGCATTCATGTATGTTTAAAAACACTAATTTTCATGAATGTTTTAAGATATTAATTTCAATATACTTCAAAGCCAATTTCATTAGGATTGCCTTGCATTCATGTATGTTAAAAAACACTACTTTTCACGAATGAGATTTTTCATAAGATATTCATTTCATTTCCAATACATTGTATTGATAGCAGCGCTATTTGCTTCAAGTTTAACCAACACAACCTAGGCAACTCAGAGCTGAGACACAAATAAACAGGGAAGCTTGTCCAACACAGAGGCTCTAGTGGGGAAAGGTCCTCCATGCCACAAGTCAAGTAGTAGGTCGGGATAAAAACATAACTGGAAGGCAATGGATGGGTGGATATAGTGAACAATGAAACCGACACTAGCAAGCCAAAGTATGTTGGGAATGATCACCTATTTTCTCCCTAAGGAGGGTAAAACCAATGAGTATGGGTCAAGAACTTCCAGGTCTAAGTAGGGACATACATACATAATATCAATACATCCAAGCCCACATATTTATATGACCACCAGATCATGACACTAGATGCTAAGACATGTCACAAGAATGAATATAAAAGCAACGATAACCATAACACAAGATAATAACTGCCGAGTCATATACATGTAAATAATCAATTCGAACCAACATCTGTCCATTGAGAAACTGCTGCTACAACTCTGGGTAATACTAACTGCTTTGTAAATGGCTAAATGGCTACATCAGTCCTTAGGTCTGAGTGTATCGAGACTCAGTGATGGCATGGGAAAGTACTATAGTCCATCATCAAATAGTGATCCATCATAGATGCTCATCTCAACTTCTCATATGTAAGGAAACTGGTTGAAAAAGTGTACTAAAATTTGAAAAATAGAATATGGTAGCCCGACTACTATATATGTGATAACACAACCCAACTGGAAATCAACATAATCATTGAATGAACGAACACCTGTAGTAGAGAGACCGACATCCATTGAAGCCTTTTGCTCCTAATCACTAATATTTACATGAGATCCTCTGGGTCTGTGGGTCATGTGTCTTCTCTCTCTCGATCACTGAATATCAATACGATCTATAATTCTCATCATCTTTCTCTTGTAGGCCATAACATATGGTCTTTTCCCTACAAGTCAAATTCTGTCAGGTAGTTAGAGACATTGCATAATTAACTTCGATCAATTCAATGCAATGGTAATAGTTCACACAATTATGTAGGAATCTTAACCAATGATTCAACATAACACACATGGTAACTATTTGGATGCCTGCTATCTCCATTAGAACATACTATCAGGAGTGTGCACTACTCTAAGCATGTTAGAAGGAGATATCATCCTAGATGGGTTCATGGAATGTTATGCAACATTACAACTATTTAAACAATCATATACATAATGATTACTGCATAAGAATATGTTTATCAATAAAAGAACTATATCATATGCTCTACAACCTTCCTTATTCTAGGCATATAGACCTGCATACAACTTGTTATGAAAAATATGTTCAAGACAAACTGATCTAATCTACAAGAACAATAAATCCAAATACTTATCTTTTATTGTCTTGTGGCTGGGCTCCCACTGCCTCCTTATAGGAATTATGATAGTCCTTTGATCTTAATATTGTTGCTGGATGCCCATCACAAACTGGATCTTAATGCATCACCATCTCAACATGGAGAGTACTAAAAGAACTCCTTTCGACAATCTTTAGCACTTTCTTTAGAATCATCATTCCTTGGGTTCTTACGTGGAGTATCTTCATCAACATCAACAATTGAGGCTTGAAATTTTCTTTTTCTTGGCATAATGACCGTACTTCTGACATTTGAAGCACTAAACATGTGAAAGATCCTTCTTCTTTTGTTCTTGAATGAGAATTGATCTTTCACATTTTCCTTTCTTTCCATGATACTTTCTTCCCTTACCTTTTCATTTCTTGACATGAGATGTAAGAGCTTGATTCTCTTCATGTTGAGTACCATGCTATTTGCCTCTAGCTACAAGTCTGGTCTCTTCTTGTGTACAATCTTCCCATAATTGATCGAACTTGGGCAACTTGGGTCGTCCACTAAGACACTGAATGAATGGTTCCCAAGAAGGAGGGAGACCATTAAGAGTGTTCATAGCGAGTTCTCTATCATCAAGAGATTCTCCAATTGTGCTTAGTTGATCTCTTAACTTAGAGACCTTCATGAAGAAGGAAGCAACTGATTCTGACCTTGACATCTTGAGATTTGATAGTTGATGTCTCAGAGCAAAAGCTTGGTTGATGTTGCTATCTTCAAACAACTTCTTCAAGACTCTAAACATCTTTCTGAAAGTCTTCTTTTGAGAAATCAGAGGAACCAAATGGTCTTTTACTGAATCTACTAAGATTCTTCTTGCTATAGCATCGTTCTTCCTCCATCGAGTCTTCTCAGCTTCCTCTTTTGGTTGTGGAACCTTCCCATTGAATAAATTCAAAAGATAATTTTCTTCCAAGATAAGAACAACCGTAGGCTTTCATGAGCTGAATTTGGAAGTCCCATCAAGTCTATCTTTAACCTTCATGCCAATCATCTTGACTACAAAGTTGGACCAGAAACCCTAGCAAGAGTTAGGTCAATTTTGAAGTTTGGTCTTTTACAAAACTAAATCCATAGATAGTTGCACCTTACCAACGTGAGTTGGAGCAAGGTAAGATCGAGCCAAATCAACATGCATAAAGGCTTGATCCAAGAAGCTCTAGGTCTTAACCTTGACAATATTAGGTCAAAAATTGAAACCTCACCAATCAGGATTTGGACTCCACAGAAAGATGCACACTCCTAGGGCGAGTTGCTCAATGCTCCTTTCGAGATAATATGAGGTTGCAAACACTCCAATGTATGGAGCCCTAGTTTCCGACAATGGCTTCTTTTAGCATTGCTCTAATACCATGTTAGATTTTATAGATAAAGCAGTATAAATCAATTGTATATAATGAACATGATCACTAAAATAATAACCAAGCACATAAATAATAGTGAATATGGACCTTGTTTAACCACGGTGATGATCTATCACCTCCCAACCATAGACAATGCAGAACTGTTGAATAGATAACTCCTGAATTCACTTTATTCCATAGCAAATGCATTCATTTATACAATTCATATGGTGGTTGAGATTCATCTTTCAACCAACCTTTTCACCTTTCTACAAAACTGTTCATATTCTTTATTTACATTATTTACATATTATGTGGAACCATAATCATGAAGATTAGGTTTCCAAGATACCCCCTCTTAATCCGAAGGGGTGTTTGTGAGTCTAAGCATGACTTTAAATCTTTCAAACTTTTCTCGTCTAATTGATTTGGTGAAGATGTTGGAAATTTGTTCATTTGTGGAACAATGTTGTAAATGAGCTGTCTGGGCCTCTACATGATGTCGAATCAAATGGTACTTTTTGTTGATGTACTTGGTTTGATCATGGAATCTGTAGTTCTTGGCCAATTTGATTGCAAAAGTGTTGTCGATCACAAGGGAGTGGAATTTTCTTACTTCTCCTGTAAATCTTCAAGTATCTTCCTGAGCCACACAATCTCCTTTGTTTCTTCTGCAGTTGCCACATATTTTGCTCTTGTTGTCGATTTTGCTGGAACTGATTGTTCGCGTGATATCTAGGAAATAACTGCAGATCCAAGACTCATTGTGTATCCAGAAGTGGACACTCCTGTCTCTTTGTTTCCATCGAAGCCTAAATTAGTGTACCCAATGAGTTTGCAGTCTTCCACCTTATTGTACTTGAGTCCAAAGTCTTGAGTCCCCTTCAAGTACCTTAGAACTCTCTTTGCTGTAGACTAGTGTCCTTCACAAGGTTTGTGCATGAATTTGGAAAGAATGCCAACAACATAACAAATCTCTGGTCTAGTAGTGGTAAGGAGGATAAGGATTCCTACAAGCTGCCAGTACTTGGTAGCATCCTCAAATTCTTTTCCTTCACTTGATGTGAACTTCAACTTTTGTTCCATTGGAGTTGAGAGAGGGTTGCATTCTTTCATGCAAAATCTGTTCAACAATTCTCCAACATACTTTTATGAGATATGAATATTTACTTAGGATTATGAGTCACTTCAATTCCTAAGTAGTAATGAAGATGTCCCAAATTAGTCATTTCAAAGCATTTCTTCAAATATTTCTTTATGGATGCTATATAATTTTCATTGTTCCATTTCATCAAAAGGTCATCTACATATGCCATAAGAAATACAAGAGATTTTCCAACTTTCTTCACCAACAATGTTGCATCATCAAGATTATAATGCTTGAAATTTAGCTTTAGAAGATGCTCGGTTAGCTTTTCATACCATGCTCGTGGTGCTTGTTTTAGACCATACACGGATTTGACAAGTTTGCATACCTTGTGTTCTTGTCCCTTGTGTTCTGGTTGAGACATGAAGACATTTTCTTTCAAGTCTCCATTCAACAAACTTGGTTTTCATCCATCTCGTGGACTCTCCACCCATTTTGTGCTGACATGGACAGGAAAGTGCGGATGGTAGCCCATTTTGATGTGGAGGAGAATGTTTCTTCATTGTCATTTCCTTCTTTTTGGGCATAGCCTTTTGCCACAATCCTTGCTTTATGTTTGTCAAGTGAGCCATTTGATTTGTATTTGTTCTTGTATACCCACTTGCAAACAATTGTTTTGGTTTCAACTGGAGGGTCAATCAACTTCTAGGTTCTATTCTTATGAGTGCATCATATTCATTTTGCATAAATTCTTTCCATTCATCACATGGAACAACTTTTATAAAGGAACTTGGTTCAAAGTTAGCAAATAAATTCAAATCACAATCAAATGAGTCATCCATGTAATCACCCGAGTTATATGCTTCTCCTCCATCATCTTGTCTTGTTGAATTTCTCATTCTTGTCTTTCCAACTTCATTTGGATAGACACTTTGAAGTGTCTTTATAGTCCATTTCAAAATATTCCTTAATGGTCCAGGTTGATCAACTGGAGGTGCTTCATTTTCCTCAAGGTTCAATCTTCCAATCCTCTCAATAACATCAACTAGTTTAGGTGAAGTGGGAACTTCTTCTTCATGAATTTTTTCATGAGGGGGTGTTGGTGCTTGAAAAGGAAATTCCAAATATTGATCCTGATCCAAGATTGATATTCCACCTTCAAGGTTTGGAATTTCATTATCAAATTCATAACATGTCTTTAGATGGGAAAACCTCTCCAGGTGATCAAGCTGTCTTTCAATAGATTTGTCGTTTTTATTAGTTTCAAGAAAAATGACATCTATGGAAACAACAAATTTCTTGTTTACCTCATCATAAAGATGCAATGCCTTGGAAGTGATTGAATACCCCAAGAAAATGCATCTTCGACTTCTAACACCAAGTTTGTTTCTTTGCTCCTTTGGTATCAAGGCATAGAAGGTGGAATTAAAAATCCTGAGATGCCTAACTAAAGGAAGGTGGCCAAACCACATTTCACATGGAATCTTCTTTTCAAGAGCATGAGATGGACTTCTATTTCTCAAATCTTTTGCACATACTACTACATCACCCTAAAACATTAGTTTCACATTCTTGAAAAACACCATTGATCTTGCCATATTCATTAGTGTTCTATTCATCCTTTCTGGTACACCATTTTGCTGAGGATTATAAGGAACTGAAGTTTGATGTGTAATCCCATGTTTACAAAGATAGTCTTCAAATTCATTAGAGGTATTTTATTTTCCATTATTGGAACAAAGTGTACCAATACATGCTTGTGCTTGATTCTCTATCCATGCATTAAAGTTCTTAAATGTTTGAAATGCTTCAGACTTTGTCTTCGATAAATATACCCAACATATTCTTGAATAATCATCAACAAAGGTCATGAGATACTTATTACCATTTGCAGAAGGAATTGGCATGGGGCCACATAAGTCATAATGAATAAGTTCTAACTTTCTACATGCTCTGAATTTAGACTCATGAAATCACTGCTTACTATTTTTTCCTAGTATGCATGCATCACATTTGTTCCTTTGCCTAGGAATAGTAAGCAAACCATATACACCATTATTTCTTAATAAATGAAGAATGTTGTAGTTCAAGTGACCAAATTTTGCATGCCACAATAAATGGGATGAAAAATTACCTTCTTCAAGCAGAGACATGTAGGAAAAGTTTTGAACTATTGCAGAACAACCCTTCAACTTCAACAACTTTCCGTTTTCATACCTAGTCATGATAACCTTGTTGTCAGAGGACTTCCTTATCTCTACAATTCCATCAAATATGTGGATGGAATGGCCTTGCTTCCAAATCTGCAATAAGGACACCATGCTTCTTTGAAACTCTAGAAGATAGAGAATATTCTTTAACACAAAATCAACGAAACGAGGCAGCTTGAACCTGACTGAACCAATTGCTCTTGGTTTGAGGCTAGATTTGTCTGCAAAGTATACTATGCCATTTTAAATGTCATTCTGTTCTTCTAAATAATCTTTTCTAAACTTCATATGAGAAGATGCATCAATATCAAGCAACCAACAATCTTTGTAAGATGAAAGAGAAGTTATTTCATTAATACCAAGATTAGAGTGTGCAACTATACAATGAGTAGAATCAAGGGCTTTACCAATGTCTTCATTTTTATTTTTGTCTTATTCTGATTGTGTCTTCCTTTGATGGACTCCCAAGGAGCCCAACACTGATATACTTCATGCCCATTCTTTCCACAATGCTTGCACTTTAGATCTGATCTTTTGCTTGAGTTGTTTTTTTCCCCTCTACCTCTGAAATTTATTCTTCCTCATCTGATTAGGCCTTGAGGCCCAAAACCACTAACCTATGTGATTCCTGTGGGTTCGAGCGGTTACTAACAGTTAGGGAATCATCTAAAGATTGATGCCATCTATAGAAAATCTAGGGCATCATCATTAGGTCAAGAAGGGCCACCGGGGCCAAAGGCCACCATCATGCATGCCATCTAGGCATTATTTAATGATGCATGCACTCATGTAAGTCTCCATGCGCATGCATGCAAGTCAACTGCAAATTAGAAAATAAAGTGACCTAATTAGGTCAAAGATTAGGGTTTTCGCAGTTGAAAGTTATAAAAGGAAGATAAAGTGAAAGGAGGCTTGCTTTTGGATGATTATTATTTTGGAGCACTTGAATAGAAACACAACGGTTGGGGTTGGCAACGACGTCTTCAGCTAGCGGGGTTTCGGCAGTGAGATATCTGCCCTAGTCTCATTCAGGGTAAGCCATACAGGTTCACCATTTTTCTCTTCCATTCATTCATAGTTATCCAGTATACAATAGAGATTGTTGCAGGGGCACGTGTGCAGCCGTAAGGGGGTTTTCAGCCAGAAATCCATAATCATTCGTTGGGTCTTCAGATCTCAATTTTACTTCGAAACCTAGGCACCATTCTCATCATTGGCATTGTACTCCAGTACCCGGTGATTATCAGATCCGATCGTGCTCATCCTGAGTAGTTATCAGCTATTTCGGGATCAAGGGGGCGTGAACAACTGCACCTCTGGAACAATTCGTTAGCTTGCCTAGAGACCTCATAATTTCCGCATGTGCTAGGCATTCTCTCCGGCACGGAAAGGCTATCGGTCCTGCAAATCAGTAGCTTCATCGGACACCTCCTTCACTGAAAACGTCACCCTTAGTTGATCTGGGGTTCGTGCTACTGGGGTATCACCGAAAGCAGAAGATATCAGTTCATCTCCGATTCAGCTCTTGATGCATGCATACTCTCTCAGGAGCAGTCCAGCTAGCTTATCAGTGGTAAGTGTTCATTCTATCCTACAAACCCTAACCCTAATTTTTGCTATAAAATAAGGAATTTTGCATGGCAGTTTGCATGCCCGGTTGTATTAGCATATTTGCTTAGAATTAGAAAATATCGGGATTTGGGATATTACAGTGGTATCAGAGCTATCTTCTTGGCCAGCTGTGGGCTTAAGAAATGAGACATAGATGAATACAAAAGGAGACCCTTTTGTAACCTATAGGAGAAGAAAGAGTAGATACACAGGGGAATTTGAGGATATCCAACTAGAGGATATCAATTCAGACATGGAACAAACAGGTATACACACTGATAAGGGAAAAGGAATGGGAGAAGAGGAGGACAAGATGGAGTTTCGCAACTTAGTATTCGCATTGCAAGACTTAGCCAAAGGGAAAAAATATGTACTCAATGCAATCAACAGATTATCTGCGAAACTAGAAATAGGTATCAACAGTACACCTCCCTCATCGGTAGATCGGGGATCTACAAGCAGCAGTGGAAAGGTTGCGTACACTAATATACAGAATACACCGCACATATATAGCAGACCTTCTAACAGGCCTGCCATGCCTCACTTCTTGGTAGATACAGTAGGTGGTCCAGTCATGCAGGTAGAACCTAGCGAACCTTTTGGGGCTTATTTGCATGAATATAACGACTTAGGGGATGATTTTCATGCTGCCATGTCTTTTTCAGATTTATGCACCATGAAGAGTAGGAACAGGCCTAGGAATTTCAACAAGGGATTCAATCACAACTATGAGTTGCAGAAGACCTTGGGCAAGTTGACCATCCTGAACTTTGATGGGACTCGCGGAGGATCAACGAGGATATGGGTTCAAAAGTTGGATACCTATTTCCAACTCAATCCCATGACAGAGATAAATGCCATTAAATTGGCTACACTCCACCTGGACGAAGAGGCTCACGAGTGGTGGTACCACGGATTGGTGACATTGGGTCACAACACCATACACTCCTACGATGAGTTCACTCAGAAGCTCATATAGCGGTTTGACAGGAAGGATCCAGAGATACATTTCAGAGAGTTGGCTCAACTCAAACAGAGAGGTAGTGTAGAAGCCTTCATCTCAGAATTTCAGAGGATAGCGGTCATGGTAACAGATGTGTCAGAAAGCAAGTTGACTATGTTATTCATTGAGGCCCTAACAGAGCCACTACGGGGATGGGTGAAAGCCTACAAACCCCTCACTTTGCAGGATGCCATTAGCAGAGCCAGAGATCTACAAGATTCAGTCCCCAAGAACAGGTTCCCACTCAAAACCAATTTTCTTGTTAGGGACAAGGACAAGAAACCTTTCGAGCAGGATGTTCCCAAGAAAACATGGTTAGACAAGAACACTAGGAAAGAATTGAGGAGGAAGAAACTATGTTTCACTTGTTAGGAACCATGGGTACCAGAACACAGGTGTGCAAGGAAGGCGAAGGCTCACTACATCGAGGTATATTCAGACAGTGATGAGGATGACTATGAGCAGGAAGCCACAGAAGAACTACAGGCAGCTTAGGAAGAATCACACCAGGGGGATACACCAAAGGGAGTCATTGCTACATTATCTGGAGTACCAAGATTCCATACTCTCAGGGTCAGGGGAGTAGTACAAGGTCACAGAGTAGGAGTCTTGATTGATGGGGGAGCAACCCACAATTTCATTGACTTCGCTTGGGTAGCCAAGAGAGGTATTCAAACCAATAAGTTCGAAGGATTCACTGTAGCAGTAGCCGAGAACTCTAGCATGGAGTGCAACTACTGGATTCCAAAATTTAATGTCACCTTAGGTAAGTATCAGATGACATATTCCTTCTATGTAGTAGATGTATCAGATACTCATGTAGTATTGGGTGTTCAGTGGTTTTATTCTATAGGGAAATACACTACAGACTACAGGGCAATGGAAATGAAATTCCAGGGGGCAGACGACAAACAGGTAGTTTTGAGGGGCATGAACACTTATCCCCCAAAACCAGTCTCATCACAGAGAATGGAGGCAGTACTCCGACAGGATGATATGGAATGGGTTGCAGAATGTTTTGTCACCTTTAGGAAACCCCCAGAAACCAGCACACAACACCCAAGTGACATTCAAGCCTTGCTACAGAAGCATGAAAAGGTTTTTCGGGACCTTCCATCAGGTAGACCGCCAAACCGAGGCTTTGAACACATCATTGAGCTAGAGGAGGGGACACAAGCAGTCATCACCACTCCTTACCGACATCCCAAAAGATACAAGGATGAGATTAAGAAAACAATCAAAGAATTACTGGAGCTTGGATTTATTCGACCCAGTTCTAGCCCCTTCGCATCCTCAGTAGTCTTGGTTAAGAAGAAGGATGGTACACTACGAATGTGCATCGACTATCGAGCACTCAACAAAAAGACCATTAAGAACATGTATCCCATCCCTAGAATTGACAAACTCATGGATGGACTTCGGGGAGCTAAATACTTCTCCAAGATTGATCTTCGCTCGGGGTACCATCAGATCAGGGTAAGGGACCAAGACATCTCCAAAACAGTTTTTCGTTGTCACTATGGTCACTATGAGTTTTTGGTCATGCCCTTTTGACTTTCCAATGCTCCAACCACTTTTCAGTCATGCATGAACCATACCTTCAGAGTTCAGTTACGTAAGTTTTTGCTAGTATTATTTGATGACATCCTGATTTACAACAAAACATGAAAAGGGCATATGAAACACCTAGACGAAGTACTGAGCATTCTAGAAGAACATTCACTTTATGCGAAAATGTCCAAGTGTGAGTTTGGAATGAAGGAAATGCTGTACTTAGGACACATAATCAATGCGAAAGAAGTACAGGTTGACATGGAGAAATCCGAGCTATCAGAGATTGGCTCGCACCAAAAACAGTCAACCCTCACAGATCTCACAAAGAAGGGAGCATTCACCTGGACAGACTTAGCACATAAAACTTTCGAGGAGATGAAAGTTATTATGAGTTCCTGTCCAGTTTTAGCATTACCGGACTTCTCACAACCCTTTGTAGTAGAATGTGATGCCTCAGGGGAAGGGTTAGGAGCAGCGTTGACGCAAAATCATCACCCTATTGCATTTGAGAGCCGTAAACTGAAGAAATCTGAGCGCCACTACTCTATATATGACAAAGAGATGCTAGCCATCTTACATGCTCTCACAAAATTCAGACAGTACCTGGTGGGCAGTAAGTTCAAAATCAAAACCAATCATAACATCCTCAAGTATTTCCTGGAGCAGAAGGAACTGAATAAGCGACAGCAGAAATGGGTCAGCAAAGTACAAGCCTATGATTTCGAGATCGAGTATGTAAAAGGTAAGAATAATATAGTAGCTAATGCATTATCCAGGCGTCCCGCCTCATTATCTCTCAGGAGTGTATCCACAGATTGGAGGGCACTTCTATTAGTAGAATACTCCAAAAATAAATTCGCTTGCGAATTATTGGATGGACAAATTCAGGATGACAGGTACAGGATTGTTGATGGCATCATCTATTACAAGAACAGGATATACCTCGTCCCAGAATCCACGTTGAGGAAAAAGATCATTCAGGCAGCACATGACTCTCCATTATCAGGACATCAGGGTTTCTTGAAGACCTACAGGCAGATTTGAGAGAGGTTCTCATGGAAGGGCCTCAAGGGGGAAGTTATGCAGCATGTACGAGAATGTAGCATCTGTCAACAGAACAAGATTGCGAACATCCATCCAGCAGGGTTGCTTTAGCCACTATCGATTCCAGAACAAAAGTGGGAAAGCGTCTCCATGGAATTTATTACAGGATTTCCCAAGGTCCAAGGGCGAGATTGTTTATATGTAGTAGTCGACAAACTGACCAAGTTTTCACATTTCTTTTTGATATTATCAGATTACTCTGCAGCTCAAGTAGCTGAGCTATTCTTCAGGGAGGTCTTCAGGTTACACGGGTTACCTAAGACCATTGTCAGTGATTGGGATAGCAGATTCACAGGTGCCTTCTGGAAGGAACTATTCAGATTAGTGGGGACCGTACTGGCTACCAGTACGAGTTATCATCCTCAGAGCGATGGACAAACTGAAATAGTCAACAAGTGGATTGAAGGATATATGAGGAACTACATAGCAGGGTAGCAGCGAACCTGGATCAAATGGCTACACTTAGGGGAGTATTGCTACAATACTACCTATCACATGTCTATTAGGATGACTCCTTTTAAGACATTATATGGCTACGAGGCCTTGGACTATGCAGATTTGGCATTTGGAGACAGTAGGGATAATAAGGCTAAGGATTGGATACAGGACAATCAAGATATTCTGAAAATCTTGAAGGAAAACTTACAGACAACCCAGAATCAATAGAAGTTATATGCAGACAAACACATGATTGAGCGGAGCTTTGAGGTAGGGGATTTGGTATACTTAAGGCTCCAGCCTTACAGATAGTCTTCGCTTAAGAAGAAAGGAGCAGAAAAGTTAAAGCCTCACTTTTATGGACCCTACAGAATAATCAGGAAGGTGGGAGAGGTGGCATATGAACTAGAACTTCCACAGGAAAGTAAAATTCACAATGTGTTCCATGTGTCCAACCTGAAAAAGACCCTTGGGCAACACATTGCTCCATCAACAGAATTACCTCCTTTAGTTGATGAAGTACTGCTGATACTGATTCCTGAACGGATCATACAAACTAGAGAAATGAAGCTCAGGAACAGGGTAATTAGAGAATACTTGGTTCAGTGGAAAGAGCTACCGCCAGAGGATGCCACATGGGAAGGTGAACAGGTATTGCAGCATCCCAGTTTGCAGTTGCTTGAGGAAAAGCAATCTCAAGTGGGGAGGACTGTAATGTCTTCATTTGATTAGGCCTTGAGGCCCAAAAACGCTAACCTATGTGATTCCTGTGAGTTCGAGCGGTTACTGACAGTTAGGGAATCATCTAAAGACTGATGCCATCTATAGAAAATCTAGGGCATCATCATTAGGTCAAGAAGGGCCACCGGGGCCAAAGGCCACCATCATGCATGCCATCTAAGCATTATTTAATGATGCATGCACTCATTTAAGTCTCCATGCGCATGCATGCAAGTCAACTGCAAATTAGAAAATAAAGTGACCTAATTAGGTCAAAGATTAGGGTTTTCGTAGTTGAAAGTTATAAAAGGAAGATAAAGTGAAAGGAGACTTACTTTTGGATGATTATTATTTTGGAGCTCTTGAATAGCAGCACAAAGGTTGGGGTTGGAGACAACGTCTTCAGCTAGCGGGGTTTCGACAGTGAGATATCTGCCCTATTCTCATTCAGGGTAAGCCATACAGGTTCACCATTTTGCTCTTCCATTCATTCATAGTTATCTAGTATACAATAGAGATCGTTGCAGGGGCACGTGTGCAGTCGTAAGGGGGTTTTCAGCCAGAAAGCCCTAATCATTCGTTGGGTCTTCAGATCTCAGTTTTACTTCGAAACCGAGGCACCATTCTCATCATCGACATCGTACTCCAGTACCAGGTGATTATCAGATCGGATCGTGCTCATTCTGAGTAGTTATCAGCTATTTCGGGATCAGGGGGTGTGAGCAGCTGCACCTCTGAAACAATTCGCTAGCTTGCCTAGAGACCTAAGAATTTCCGCATGTGCAAGGCATTCTCTCCGGCACGGAAAGGCTATTAGTCCTTCAAATCGACAGCTTCATCGGACACCTCCTTCACTGAAAACGTCACCCTTAGCTGATCTGGGGTTCGTGCTGCTGGGGTATCACCGGAAGCAAAAGATATCAGTTCATCTCCAATTCAGCTCTTGATGCATGCATACTCTCTCAGGAGCAGTCCAACCAGCTTATCAGTGGTAAGTGTTCATTTTATCCTACAAACCCTAACCCTAATTTTTGCTATAAAATAGGGAATTTTGCATGGCACTTTGCATGCCTGGTTGTATCAGCATATTTGCTTAGAATTAGAAAATATTGGAATTTGGGATATTACAGAAACCCTCACGGGGGAGAAAAACCAACAAAACTTCATCAATATAGAATTCGACCAAGTACAATGTAAAACCCCAAGAACAATAATAGAGGTTCCCTTTTTGCAGCAGACTACTCCTCTCTCTCTCTCTTGTGCAATGCTTGAGTCAAAGTGTGTAAGAACGAGAGAGCAGCCTCACCTATTTATATTCATCAGGTGAGTGACTCAAATAACTAACTAGGTCGGCCATGTTCTCTAATTAGGGCCGACCTACCTAGGGAGACTCAAAATAACATTTATAAAATACTTTTGTAGGTGCTATTGCCCCGACTTACAACATAGGTTTTACCTGTTAAATTTGAGCATATAGATCTGTAGACAAACACACAACTCAAAAAGAAGATCTCAGAATTTACTCAGCCATTGAAGAATGAAACAGTGCAAAAGGCTTGCAGCTGTGAATGCTTTCATTAATCAAAACAGTAATCCAGATAGATAATTACAATGAAGTACAATGGCTTTAATAGCCACAAGCAATTCGAATCCACATGAGGAAGTTCGAATTGATTAGACTCTACTTGACTGTAGGTAACCAATACTTGTCTAAATCACTATTGGAGGACCCAGTAGTTAACTGTCCTTGTCTAAATCATAACCGGAGTTCTAAAACACAACCAAGTGTTACATTTAGTATTAAATAATGGTTAACTGACTGTGGTAGGTGAGAAAAACGACCCACATGTGTGCAATTAATTAAACCATTATTTAACTGAATGTAGAGAGCTAGAACTGAATGTAACTAACTCCTAACTTGGCTTGACTAGTCATTAACTGAAGTGAACTGACCTTGGTTGGTTTCGGCACTCCCAGTTGCTTCCTAAATTGTAGGGATTGATCTAGGAGACTCCTAAACTTATGCAATCAAGTGCAATAAGTGGCAGTGAGCCTCAATTAGTGTTCCCCACACTTTGGTACCTGAAACATGTGCCCCAATTAGGTCAAGTTTAACCAATGGTGCTAATGACTATAAATAGACTGGATGGACTCCCGATTTAGACATGACTCCTGATTTAGATATATGACCAAATTTGGACAAGGGAGGATTAATAATCCTAACACCCCCCCTGAATGCTAACTTGGACAAAATATGGGCCCTGGTAACTAAGACCATAGGTCACCCATTACATCAAGTAAAGTAAAGTAACTGCTCAAAAATAAGGTGCTTGGGGAAAAACCACATGGGAAAAAAACTCCCCCCTTCTAATTAAGCAGGTAGAATCAGGATCAATCTGGTTCTTCTGTGCATAGGTATCCTGGGGCCTGGCATGGGAACCTCTCCATCATTATGTCTGGAGGAATCTTCCTCTTTGGAAGAAGAATGATATGCTCAACTAAATCAGAAATATAGACAGCTGCCGGATGAAGACTGGACCCATGTAGAGCAACTGAAGTCAACTGAAAAGTGAGGAACGGTTCTTGAGAATTCAGAGAATGTGAAGAACACTCAAGAAACTGATATGTTGCAGCCATGAACAGCAAACCATGAGTGGTAAGAACAGTCCCAAGTGTTAGGAGCAGGTGTCCAGGCGGATGCAGAAAATCTTCCTCTTTACTAGTTCTGTGAGAAGATGAGCATGTGATCAATGGTAGAGAAGCACTGGGACTGTTGAGAGCGAATGCTGGAGCTCCATATTCTGATATAGCTTCTGAAATAGATAATGAATCACATAATAAAATATCAGCAACCTCATATGAGGAAACTAACACCAAATCCCCATCAGCAGTTTTGAAGAGAAAGTGCGGTACTTGATTTTTCACACCGGAATTGGTGAGAGCAGCTACAAACATGACTGAATGCTTTTGAATTTTAAAATATGAACCGAATAATATCAGATCAGAAAGTAAATCAGATCTAAACATGTTCAAAACAGATCCAAAACTATGAAATGGAATCAAATCCCCAGCAGTAGTTTTGTAGGAGACTTGCGGTACTTGTTTCTTCACACCGTTGATGAGAACAGCTACAAGCGGTACTGAAAGATTATGAATTTGATATATTAAACCAAGCAATATCAGATCAAATCTAAATAAGATCATATCAGATCCAATAAGGTTAATATTAGATTCAAATAAATGGTTAACTGAGACGGTGGATGCACGGCTTTCTTCTTCTTCAAAATTCTGAATTTTGGTGCATGCAATCCTGTAGGAATTTACTGGAAAAACTAGATCATGGGGAGCGAATGGATCACTTTGGTAATCTGATATTTCTTCCAAAATATCCAAGGTATCACATATTTGCACACCAGCAGCAACATTAGAGGAAGAAAAATCAAATTTCTCTTCACTTTCGGAAGCAATTACTGGTAAATTTTGCACAGAATTTAAAGGAAAATCACCGGTGAATGTTTGCATGGAAGTGCAGCAGAATTTTTCTTCAATATCAGAGATTCGAATGTATCTTCTGTTTCAGCAATATGAGAAGATGAGATATCAGAGATCTCATGAACTTCCGGAGCATCAGGAGAAGGAGTCACTGCATAGAGACTGTCTTCAATTC
>LPNX010120696.1:302204-373936 GCA_001517045.1 Pseudotsuga menziesii
TTACCTCATGACTTTTACATGACCAATTACATCAATGACATCTCCAAATGGAGGAATAACATCTCTGAATGAGGAATACAATAAAATTACAATAGAATATCTTCCGAAGTTACATTTATTTAACACTCCCTCTTAACTAGGAAGGTAATCTATATCAGCAACAACCACCACCACAACTGTACATCTGACTGGTGAATATCTATATGTCATAGGAAGTTTCAAAACATCATTCTCCTTCATCTTCAATTTGGAACCACATCATCATCAGTATGTGAATATTGAGGCATCCTCATCTGCAACATCAATATGTGAATACTGTACCATCTTCTGCAACATCGATATGTGCATACTATATCATCTTCTGCAACATTAGTATGTGGATACTGGATTATCTTCTGCAACATCAGTATGTGAATACTGAATCATCTTCTTCAACATCGGAATGTGGATACTGAATCATCTTTTGCAATATCAGTATGTGGATACTGGATCATCTTCTTCAATATCGGTATGTGGATACTGAATCTTTCTTCTGCAATATCAGTATGTGGATACTGAGTCATCTTCTCCCATATCACTATGTGAGTACTGAATCATCTTCCGCCATATCAGTACGTGAATACTGAAGCATCTACATGCAACATCAATATATGAATACTAAAGTGACAACAACAACATCATTAACATGTTAGTGCTAAAACCTCATCAACAAATAAATGCTAGATCATTATTTGTAAAATCAGTAAAGAAATACTGAAGCAAACCTCATCAACATCAGTATGGAAATACTAAAACTACCTCATCATCATCAATATGGAAATTATGAACCTGCCTCATCAACATCAGTATGAAAATACGGAACCTATCTCATCAGTATAGGAATACTGAAACCACCTCTTGAACATTAGTATGAGAATACTGAACCTGCCTCATCAGTATAGGAATACCGAAACCAACTCTTGAACATCAGTATGAGAATACTAAACCTGCCTCATCAGTATAGGAATACTGAAACCACCTCTTGCCCTTTGGCCTTCTTGAGCAGCATCATGGTGGGTTCTCTCGTAGATCCACTCGGGCGTTTGTCTGACTTACTGACCTTTTCGGGCCAACAAGCCTAGTCAAACAGATGGATCTCCTTGGGGACCAAACAAGCCTTGTCTATCTTACTAACCCTTTTGGGCCAAACAAGCCTAGCTAGAAATACTAATCCCCCTAGGATCAACATGCCTCGTCTGACTTACTAACCATTTCGGGCCAACAAGCCTATCCAGACACACCCTACCCTAGACTGAGCTACCGCACCACCGCAACATACAACCTTCTACCTCTTCTACTCCCTCTTTCGAGGGAGGTCCTTTCAGACTACACCAAGCTTGTCTCGAAAGTATGAGACAGAGGCTTAGTCAACACATCTGCCACTTCTTCCTCTATAGAAACATACTTGAGATTTACAACTCCCTTCTGCATCTTGTTCTTTATCATTCTTCTCTTGTACATCCACAACTTCATCATTTCTTCTCTTGTATATCTACAACATTATTGTCTATTAGCAACTGCATCATTCTTCTCTTGCAACTTTATCGTACATCAACAACTACATCATTCTTCTCTTGCAACTTTATCGTACATCTACAATTGCATCATTCTTCTCTTGTAGGTGATTACATGCAATCCTTCCTACAAGTCAAATACAATTGTATGATTAGAAACATTTCATAACATATTCATAATGACAAATTCTTAAGAATAAAGATATATGTCATATAATCATGCAACTATTTTTGCTACTACAACATTCATCCACGTCTCAATAATGATAGTGGCAGTGTTAACCCTTCTCTGCCGAATAAGAAGTGCCATGTCGAGCAAAGCGATATGGATGTCATGCTGGCTGTAATGGCGGAAGTAGGATGCACTCTCTGTGGCCGAGAAAGCCCGGTCCTCACACCGCTTGAAGTCCACAATATTCAACGCCGATTAGAGCTATGTTTTCAGTCGGAACCGACCTTAGTCAACAAGTTTTTGGCTGGCTTAAGTTCCGACATTCATGATCCGGCCAATCTCAAAAGGGGAGATGCGCAGGTGCTGGAAGGAAGATCTACCTGTTCATGGGCCCTGAGGCTTCTATCCAAGACGACATTGGAATCTCGTAAGCACCAGAGGGCAGCCACCTGCACGCTCTGGACTGTGTCGCCGCCAGTTCCTCTTGCTATGCAGATCTCAGTGAGCCCTCCGTCTTCTTGTATTGCCATATACCGGACTACTCAGAAACTAGTAGATCTGAAGCATGAGACGAGAATAGGAGTGGAGGAGTTTCAGTTGGTCCAGAATAACTACCTCGAGGTTCCGATTTCGACAGATCTGGTACTTTCTCTTTCTTTTCCCATTCGGGTGGTGGTGCCCCCTTTTTTTTCCAATATCTCCTCTGAATCTGGAGTCAGGGCAGTCATTGATAGGTTTCATATTTTTATTAAATTGTCCTTTGGGAAGTCGATTTTGGTGTGGTTCATGGATCTGAAACAATGGAGAAGCTAAGAATTGATCTAGAGCGAAGAGAGGGTTTTCCTAGAACCTCTTTCTTCTTTCTTCATGAAGGTAAAGTGTTGCAGGAAGATTCTAGGCTAACAGATTATCAGAAATGCAAGAACTAAACTATTTTTCTAATGCATCGTCTGCGGGGGGGAGCAAAAGGAAAAAGAGGACCCTCCGGTCCTTCGTCTTATAAGGAAGCAGCTCGGCCTAAGGGATACCAGGCAGCCGCCTCATCTTCTCCCCAGAACAGTCCGTATTTTGTTGAAAAGTTGGAATCCACACCAACCCTAGAGATAAAGAATCCACAGGTAAAACAACTGTTCAGTACGCTACAATCTGTAGCTGTCATTTGTCATTTTAATGGGTTTTGGCCCAGATATTTTGATCTACATCAATGGATTTTCACCAATTGGACAACAAATTGTCAAATCTACTTATGTTCCAAGGGTTTCTTTGTAGTTCAATTCGAATCCCAGCAAGATTACCAGAAGATGATATTGCAGGGACCTTGGTTTTGGGGGAGAGCTGGGCTCTTCATAACCCCTTGGTTTCCTGATTTTGATGCAAAATCCATGGTGGTAACCAAGATGCCAGTATGGGTGAAGTTTCCAAATTTACCTCTACCATTCTGGAATCATTTAGTATTGGAAGACATTGGCAATTTTCTTGGGAGGTTTATCAAAAGTGATATCGACAGGAAAGAGCAGGGGGTATTTACTTATGCAAGAATTTGTATGGAGATAGATCTCAACAAAGGTCTCCTTGATAGAATACAGTTGAAACATGAATCCTTCAATTGGATTTAGAGTTTGGACTATGAAAACACTGCTTTTAGGTGTAGATTCTGTCATTTGATGGGTCACCTCCAAGACTCATGCCCTCTTCCTAAAAAGTTTACTAAGAAGAAAAAGGGGCAGACTACTAACCGTAAAAATTAGCAAACAGATTATGTTCTGCCTCTAGATGAGGACGATTAGAGTGATGATGAAGAACAACAAGATCTACAGAAAAATGAGGAAAATGTGATGAAATCTGAATCAGTGGATGCACAAACATTAGGAAATAAGAACTACGACGCGGAAACACTAACAAATGTTGTGAATCCTATGGATGTTTCTTTAAGTGGACTAAAGCATGCACATGAAATAGAAAGTTCAGATTCTGATAAGGAACAAGTTACTGTCCGACAATTAGGGGAGATGGTAGGTAAACAATTGATTGTAGCCGACTCATCGTAGGAACGATGGGCTGAAATGAAATCAAAGAAGATGGGGAAACATAGGGAAAATAGAGACTTATTTTAACCCTTGATTACTAAGTCATATGATGTAATATAGTTTACTTTTTTTTATTCACAGACCTTTGGTCTGTTTTTTGACTGTGTGCTATGGCACTGGAGTTGATTGCTCGCAATGCATTTGCATCTACAAAATGTAATTTTGTTCACCTCGGCTGTAATAAAATTATGCTTTTTTTCCAAGAAAAAAAAAACTACAACATTCATCCATATCCCGTATACATATGGTAACTTTTTAGATGCCTTCCATCTCTACCAAGGCATTATTACGAGTGTGCACTACTCCCAACATGTCAACATAAAGGTTTCATTCTAGATAAGTAGCAATGGCATGTTGTACAACACCATAAGCTACTTACCCATCATATGCATATTAGTAGTAAACTGTTCACAAAGCAAATACTCTAACATGCATAATACACTTCGTAAATCTAGGAACTGAACAACTAGAAATGACAATTCAAATACTTATCTTTGTTTGTTTGGTGGACTCCATCTTGATCTTTATCTCCTTGCATGAGTTACTGGAGTCTCTGACAACGTACTCTACTTCATCGTCTGATTCTGAGGCCCTGAGCCTACCTTGCTCATGATCGAGAACACTAAGCATGTCTTCTTACACCACAGATCATATAGAACTGTGTATTGGTGTTGAATCTGTGTCCTATAAATGCATCCCTTCTTATCCAATGCTGAAATGGATAAGAGTATGATCTTTGTCTTTATTGGTAGAATTCTTCTAGATCAAATTACATATTCCTCATCACTTAAGGAATCTTCCCTTGTTTCCTTCTTAGCTGCAATATATTCATCCTTGGTTGCACTGAGAGCCACAATGGTCTTCTTTTTGCAGCATGTTGGAGTGCTCTTTCTGTTTGTAGCACTGTCAACTCAACCCGACTCATTGTATTCCTACAGGCAGATCCTCTGGTCTCTCACATATATGAGGCCATATTCAAATGTACCCTTCAGGTACCACACCATGTGCTTTGCCACAACCATGTGAACACATCTCAGCTCCGCAAAGCAATTGCCCAGCCTCATGTTCGTTAAGTACATCAACGAACCAATCTTTGGCTTGTAGATTGTGACATCAACTATTTTTGTAGTAGGATCACTTATTATCTTCAAGTTTGATGCCATTGGTGTATCCCAACATTTCAAACCTTATCTCAACCACACATTTTCCTTGGCTAAGGAAAATGTACCTCTAATCTTGAGAATCATGTCAAGATTATCAAACTTTGAGATCTATCGTAGTCACTCCCTCTCAAGTGGAGCACCATCCTTCCTTTGCATCTTGTACTCTCTACATCGGGACATTTGAGTGACAGGTAGCCTTCTCTACTGCTAATCTTCTCTGTATCCATCTATGTCACCTCTCAAGGTCACTAGATATCAAGCTATTCCATCTCAAACTTTATTGTAAGTTTCTCTTGCACCCATCTATGAGCTTCTTGTCCTCTGTAGACTTCTATTTTCAACCTTGTAGTAAGGGTTGGTATCTCCATCACTCTAGTTGATCTTCAAGCTCCTCATGTAAATGTATGTGCTATCCCATGGGTGCATATTAAGCTTGTACAAATCCCCAAATAGGTGGTTCTATGTAGAGAGTCCCCAAATCCTGGAGGTTGCTCGATCTGTTCTTCTACTTCGATTATACCAACTGTTTAGTGTAATATTCATCACTGAAGAGGTGTGTCTGGTCCTTAGAGCAATTTATCGCCATGATAGACTCCCTCTTTTTGAGAGAAACCACAAACCTTGCTATGTATCTCTTGATACTTCCATCTACTATATGCTTGATCTTGTAGATCTACTTGGAAGATGTTACAAAACTTCCCTTCAGGTCTCCAAACATCATTCTACATGATCGATTGGTACTTATTGATCCTATCATCATTCCATTCTTTCTTCTTAGGGCATTCTTTTGCAAGGTGTCATAACTAAAACATCTGAGCTGTGGGAGGTCCTTCTTCTGAAATCCTTTTATTCTTGCGAGAATGTTCTTCCTTCTTGTTCTTTCTCTTCTTCGCATGAGTTGTTAGGGCTTGATTGTCATATTCATCCATCTCTTCTTCTTTTGCTATCAATCAAGTTTCTTCTTACGTGCATTGCTCCAATGGTGAACTTCCTTCTAGAACAAATCTCCTAAATGAAAGTTCCCATGAACTTGGGAGACCATTCAAGGTTGTAATCTCCACTTCTACTTCTTCAACATTGTCTCCAACGGCTTCTAATTGTTTCTTAATATGAGAGATTCTTGTGAAATTGATTGCTTTTTGACATTTTCATCTTCACATCCTTGGGTTGCGTTCTCAAGGTCATCTTCGTGTTGATGTTCTTTCCTTCATAGATGGTCATTGCATCAAACATCTCCTCAGGAGTCTTCAAGGAAGATACACATGAGATCCAATGGAGATTGAAATAATCCTCTTGGATTTGACTAAGTCCTTCTTGTGCTTTGTCGTCATCTCCCTCTGGATGTGCAACTTCTTCTTTGACATAGTTTTCCAAGTCATGCTTCTTCAAGTATGAGAAGAACTGTATACTTCCATGGTCGAGAGTTCTCGACTCCTTCAAGCTTGTCCTCAAGCTTGGTACTGTTTGTCATCATGATAAAAATGAGAACCTCAAATGGAAGTAGACATGATAGAACTTACCACTGAGATTGTTTCAACTTGATGCTTGCTTGAAAGCTTTTATGGAAGACTACTTCTAGTGGACCTAGGGTTTGATAGAGAAACCCTAATTTTTCAACTTAGGTATATTTCATATCTAATTGGATAGAAAGATGCGCCTCCTCAAGGCGAGCTGAGTAGTATACTCATTTTCCCAAGAATGTGGAAAAAACTGCAAAATATATGATGCCCTAGTTTTCCTCAGCAGTGGTGTTAGGTCAAAATTTGAAAATCCACAAAATGAGAAAGTTCTTACATAGAAAGATGCACCCTCCTAGGGCGAGTTTGAAAGTCCTCCTTTTTCAATTGATCGATGGAGGGAAGTGCGTGGAACAAGAAGCCCTAGTTTTCTCCAATTTCTTATGTAGAATTGTTTGATCTTGATTCTACTATATCTCCAAAATTCCTGCTCCTCAAGGTCTGAAACTTTGTCCTGAGATACCCTGAACTGTCTTATTTCCAACCCACAGGTTAGAGCAAAATTGGATTCATCAAGTGGAACTTATGTTAAGTTTCCCAAGGTGAGTTGTTTGAGGACTAGTTCAGTACAATGAACTTGTACAAACAAACTTCCATGTGTCACTATTTCAACTTCGGGGTCTGAAACTCGTGCCACAAAAACTACAGTCTGTGCCCTATCTGTAACATCTTGCAAAAATTGATTTGGACCTTCCTAGGTCGAGATATAACAATTCTCCCTAAGTCACCTGTTTAAGGCTGAATTTTGGAAAAAGGCTGAAACCCTGATTTGGAGGAATAATATCTCATAAATTATAGCGAATCTGAGGCTGAAACTCACACAAATGGTACAAAAAGCTTTCATCTTCGACTCGTCCAATTTTCAGCTCCTAAGCCTTCACCAAACTTGAGTTATAACAAAAATGCCAAGATGACTAGATTTTCCCTTCTAGGGTTTTTAAAGCATGAAACCCTAATCTCCAGTAGCTGCAGTTGTAGCAGTGTTTGAGTTGGACAAAGACTTCTTTCAGGGTGGCTTTGATACTGCGTTAAAATTTTAATGGTTATACAATATCTAGAAACATTTAGCATCATAACATCATAACCATAAGCAAATGATCGCTGAAAGAAAGACAAACACAACCACACAAAAGAACACGAAGATTTATCATGGGAAACCCTCATGGGGAGAAAACCCGACAAAAATTCCTCAATATAGAATTTGGCCAAGTACAATGTAAAACTCAAAGAACAATAGTAGAGGTTCCCTTTCCATAGAAGACTACTCCTCTCTCTCTCTCTTGGGCAATGCTTGAGTGAAAGTGTGTACGAATGAGAGAGGTGCCTCACCAATTTATATTCATCAGGCGAGTGACTCAAATAACTAACTAGGTCAACCAGGTTCTCTAATTATGGCCGACCTACCTAGGGAGACTCAAAATAACATTTATAAAATACTTTTGTGGGTATTATTGCCTCAACTTACAACGAAGGTTTTACCTCATGACTTTTACATGACCAATTACATCAATGCCATCTTTGAACATAGGAATAACATTTCTGAAGGAGGAATGCAATAAAAGTATAATATAATATCTTCTGAAGTTACATTTCTTTAACATGCCTGAATTGTCTTTCTTTCACAAATCTTGTCCCATAGGTCATTGTATGTGAAGGTTGATTTGATATTTCTAGACCATTCTGGATATGTGTCATTGCCAATGAGGACAACACCAACTATTAATGCCAAAGAATGCATCTTCAATATGGAACGTACAACTTAGATAATACTTAAAAAAAGTTCTTGCTCCTTTACAAGTTACAAAATGATTTTGCAGCTTAAAAGAATTATGTGGCCTATCAAAACAATCCTACAACTGCTCTATATTCAATTTTGTAGTTATTTATCATTTATTCTAGAGAGCTATTACATAAACATTACATTTCAAATCTTCATAGAATATGAAAAAATACATCAATAATATCTTGTAGCCACCCAGTCGAATGAGTTTGCAAAACTTTTTGCAGTTTCACACTCTTCAAGCAGTCTTCTTTCAGCTCGGTCTTTAGATCAACTCAGTTGCAACAATGGTCTCATATATTTAAAATGAAACAACTCCAAGTCTTAATGGATTGAAAACGTAGTTCCACACAACCGAATTCAAGCGTGAACTTTTCAACTCATGTTTAGGCTCAGTCTTCACAGCGTCACATGTCCACCAACAATCTTTGTGATGGGGGAGAGCACCAATTCTCAACTTCAATCTTCAAGTAGATGTGAGCATCTTCAAGAACTCGCAACAATTCTCGGGATATATTCGCTTCAGAAAGGTGAAGCACAACATATATTATTTCTCCAACTCATACATAGATTATAGCAGTCACGGTTCATCAATACATAGTGATCATGGCTCATACATCACACACATGTCATACAACAACCATATTATCATTCACGTTTAATACACAAAATATATGTAGAATTCCCACTCAATATCCATGCAGAGAATTAGGGTAAAATTAGGTTTTATGCAATACAACAATCACAACAAAAACGTGCAACTTGTTACCTTCACACAAATAAAGACACATGAATCTTCAATCACCAGTATTCAACGAACAAGCGTCAACAAGGCTCATCACAACTTCAATGGATTGAGGCGCAACCATTTTGTTCACATCACGCAGCCAAAACACATCTATTCCAAAAACGCAGCCGTAGTCTCTTCAATTGTCGCAGATTTAGCAAATGGGGTGGCTCATGACCCTCCAAGTTTGGACACAAACCCGACACAATTCAAAATCGCAGGTGGAGGGGCCTCAACATCGCGAATGCAAAATGAGAGAACTAATTCACAAAGCTTAATATTAGACTCTCACAAATAAAACATTGAGAACCCGTGGATATCATGTAGAGGCAGTCTCTACACAGAGTGAGCACTCATAGCAGCATAGTGGAAATACAATGGAACGATGAGGATACTCACAACAACAAAGTGAAAGCACAAAGTATGAAATAAGATGGTGAAAATGAGAACTTATTCTTATAAAAAATTAGGGTTAGGTAGAAAATAATTCAACCATTCGAGTAGTGAAAGAACATGCAACGTATTGAGGGAGTAAATAAAGCAACAATTATCAAAATGCAGGATCAAAGGATCTCTCATACCTCAAATTATACTCATTGCAGGATAACACATACAATTACGACACTCAGGCTGTAGGAGAAACACAGAGGTAGTCTAGCAACTTACAGGCAACCTGAAACGAATTTCGCAGAGGGAAAAACAAAGGTCTAGCAGGTAGAATGCCAGGACTGAAATGCATCCAGGAGTTATGGCAGATGGCTTTGATACCACTGTTGAATAGATAACTCTTGAATTCACTTTATTTCATAGCAAATGCATTCAGTTATGCAATTCATATGGTGGTTGAGATTGATCTTCCAACCAGCCTTTTCACCTTCCTACATGACTATTCATATTATTTATTTACATTATTTACATAGTACGTGGAACCATAATCAAGAGGATTAGGTTTCCAACAAGAACTATTGTCTACCTCAAGCTCACACCTTCTAATAGAGATAATATGTTCAAAGATCAATGTACATCCAGATAGCAGTAGCATAAACCCCAAGAAATATAAGAGAAGCTTCTCGGAAGATGGAGAACCCCCAAAACAATATTGTAGTAGAGCGAACTTCTTCCTTCACTTGGAGCGAACTAGCTTGTTGCTTGAGGATCAAAATGAGAGGAGGCGCCTTCTATTTATACTTTATGTTGCTGACATTTTAACTTTCAAGTGGGGCTGACTTATCTTCATTGCTGGGGCCGACTTCTCTTCTTTTGTGGGTTAACTTGTTTTCTAGAATCTTCATTGCTAGGGCCAACTTCTCTTCTTTTGTGAGTTAACTTATTTTCTAGAATATTCTTCTGGGGCCGACTTGTGAGGATGTCTCATGCAACTACTACATCAACACCTATCCTTGCCCCTTCCTGCTGTTAGAATTTCAATGCCATTTAGATCTTCACGCAGAGAATTCTAATAATGTTTGCAGCAATTGAATGGAGAATGAAAATACAAATCCAACAAGACAAACCACACAGGAAATGGACAAGTATTGCTCAATAATTTACAGTATCATTCACAATTATGATATCCGGTGTTACAATAGTTTACATAGGTAGAATTCGAATGCATGAGTAATGAATTCAAATCCTCCAAGTGGATATGACTGTATCTTAACTGAATCTCTAACTAAATGTCTCCCAATCAATATTGGAGTCCAAATAGACAACTTCCTGATGACCAATAACTCAACAACTAGTGACAACTAGTTAACTCAGTGCAACTGAAAGTGAGGTAGGTAGGAAAAGCGCTCCTCCCCATGCATTGGTAGCGCTAGCTTAATTGACTGTGAACTAACTGAAGGTAACTGGGGGCTAACTAAGACTAACTAGTACTAACACCAACTGCCTGAAGTAGGTTGGCACCGGGACTCCCAGTGGCTCCTAAAATGTAGGGATTGGTCTAGGAGGCGCCCAAACTGATGCATGCACATGCAGTAAGTGGCAGTTAACCTCTATCAGTGTTCCCCACACTCTAGTCATTGGTACAGGTGGCCCCATTGGGCCAAGTGGACCCAATTGCACTAGTGGACCCACTTAATTAATTTAAGGTTCCTAAGGTAGGCAAAAATTAATCTAATATTTGACCATGGGAGGATTAATAATCCTAACACCTGCCACCCTAAAATAAATGTTAATAGACTTATGTCACACTATCTTCATATAAGTTTCCGCGATCTTCGATCCTTCTCACGATCTACAATCTCTGTTCTTTTTCATGATTTGCGATATGTGCTTTCCACAATCTGTTGCCTCGTACAAGCCGATTTTACTATCACTGTTTATATTCTTTGCACTTCTTAATTCTATAAATTCCTCTAATTTGTGCACTATTTGTTGCTCTGCTTTACTGCTTTGCGCATTCGACTCTCTGCTATATATTTCTTCTGAATTAACGAGCCATTGATACCTCAATAATTTGAAGCTTGCAAATTCAAAATACTATATCTTCCACATCTTCAAGCGTACTTCAACATTTCTGTATTATGCCAACCCGTATCCGGGTAAAGGAGGAAGATGTTCCATCTTCAAAATAATAACGTATAAATATATAATAATTGAATGGATGATAAAATACAATGGATATGGCCGCCTTAAATATGGCTTGGCCAACAAATATTGAAGAGACATTTCTCTTCATAACTATATTTAATAATTAATTACTATTACTAATAGTTATAACCTATTAATTTACTATTTTATTGTTGTAACAATGCCTTCCCCTTGGGAAAGCTTTGTTCTCAAAGCTGAGTTTTCTCATGCCATCTTTTACTCTGGCTTTGTGTCGCATTGATGACTTGACAGATGCGATTTTGATTACGACCATTGCTTCATTTTGATTATTTGTCTTGGTATTTGCATCAAGTATGAACTTGGCGAAGATTTGGTTACGTTTTTTCCACTATTGTGATTGCTTCTTTTAACTATGTTTGTTGTCAATTGAACATACTCGACATAAATGATGACCTTAACTATTTTCGTGTTTTTATTCCCAACATATTTTGTGTCAGTTCCCTTGAACGAGCTCTTTGTGCTTATAATGCTCCTAAGAACATCAGTCTTATCTTGTGTCTGATAGATATTATAGTTGCTTTCCTTAATGTTCTTTAATGAAGTCCTTATGATGACATAAGTCCTTTGTGCGTTTGTTATTGTGATATTATTGTCAATGCATTGATCATCGTTATTGTTAGTGACATCGGCTTGTCTCTTATCACAATCTTGGTCAGGATCATCTTTCTCCTTGTCAATTATTTCGTTGTCATTTTCTTCATTACTAGGGAATGTTATATCTTTGTCTTGCACAATATATTGATTGATGCCATTACTCATCGGAAATGACATAATAGTCTACTGTATCTTCATCTTTTACATTAGCTTGGGTGGTTTGTTCTACACAATTTTCACATCCATCTTCATTTTCTTTAAATGTTTCGTCAATAGATTTCTTTATTTCATCTATATCCTTAAGGATTTTCTCAGAGATATTTATGAATTCGTCACTATAAGATGCCAGGGATGTTGTACAAGGGACTTTTGGGCTTATAGGTAAGAAATTTATTATTATATTTAATATAATAATAATAATTTTTTTCAAAATTGAAATATTAAAACTAATATAATTTAATATTGTTCTAATATATTAATTCTTTTTGAAAAACAAGTTAGGGTTTTTGAACATAAGGGATGGTAGGTGGGAGTATGGGGATGAATAAGAATGGAATCTTAGCAATGCAAGATTTTTTAAATGGAGTTGGAAAGCAAAACCATGTGTTGGTTTTGCTTTTTCTTTTCTTTTATTTACTTTTTTTTGTTTTTTTACTTTTCTTTTTATCTTTTTTCTTTCCTTCACCTTTTTTTTCTTCTTTTTTGGACAATGTCCTATATTTTAGGGAAACCCTAAAACAAGGCTACAAGCCAAAAATCAAACAAGGTCTGAGAATTAAGGCCAAAGGCTTAGATCAACCAAACGAGGCTCTGATACCATTGTAATATGCTAACCCGTACCCAGGTTAAGCTAGCCCATATCCGGGTTAAGGAAGAAAATGTTCCATCTTCAAAATAATAATGTATAAATATATAATAATTGAATGGATGATAAAATACAATGGATATAGCCACCTTCAATATGGCTTGGCCAACAAATATTGAAGAGACATTTCTCTTCATAACTATATTTAATAATTAATTACTATTACTAATAGCTATAACCCATTTATTTACTATTATACAATTTCTATATCTCGCATATTTATACATATTTTCTATATACTTCTTCAAACTGGCTTCAAATCTTCATGCTTCATGCTTGAGATCAATGACAATCACCAAAGTTCAACAATTCAGATGATTACAGATTCAACAATAGTGGACTAGTGTGCTGCGTTGGCCATCTTTCCGTTGATATATATATATATATATATATATATAATCGATTTTTCTCTTCCCTCAAACAAAGGACGCTCCATCGGTAAAAATAGTCACAGAGGAACAAATAGACCCTTCTATGCCCTAGGCCTTTTTTTATGGAGCCTCACAAAATCACACATGTGGGGTGGTGCCACACTATTCTTAAACCAAAATCACCACTTTCAAATCCAAATGGGTCTTGGATCAAGCACAAATAACTATGCATAGCTCATGGCTTTGAAACTCCTTCTCCACTTCACCCTGGAAAAAGGATGCATAAAACTTCAGATTTTTGGAGACTCACTTATAATTATCAATTGGATGAACAAAGTTCAGCTTTGTAGAAATCTTGCTCTCACCTCTCTTTATGAAGAGGTAAACATACTCTGGACAAATTTTGATTACATTTCATGCCGCTATGTTTACAGGGAAAAGAACTCAGATGCAAACCGCCTCTCAAAGGAGGGGATAAAGATGGACCATGGAACTTGGAAATTTTTGAAAACAGGGAAGAGGAAGTGTATGAGTTCTTTCACAGGCCATTCATAGAAGCACTTCTAGTAGAAACTGTCACTTGAACATTTTGACTTACTCTATTTTGCAATCTACTGGTCAATCTCAATTACAAGCAGTTCTCTGTCACACTCTCAGCGCTTTGTTAAGCACAAGGGGAGCTATATCCTCGACTTTTTCTTAGCACAATAACTGAACAGTTAAAGTTTTCAAGCTTATGATCTGATTTTTTGGAGACATTTTCTAATTTTGTTTCCGGCTGTTAAAAACTATACGCAAAGCATACAAACTATGTACAGACTCTTTGATTAATACAAATACATGCTTTTTTTTCTTTGGGAAAAATCATAATCGATTTTTCATACTAAATTGTTATTTTTCATAGTAAGTTAATAATCAACATTTCATATTATTATAATTTAATTTAAGTTTCATAAAAGTTATTATTTGTAAATATTTACAATATCATAAATTATATATTAACATATATATATTTTAATTCTTATACAAGTTTTATTTAAAATATATAAATATTAACTTATATTGTTTGTATTTGTCGTTTCCTTGTATCTGGATCCTGGCTTTTCAAAAATTTGACAAATCCATATCTGGATCTTGGTACCTTTGGTTAAAACACTTGCCCTTTGGTAAGGGTTTTAGAGGTACTAAGCTTAGTCATCTTGCATGGCCATAGATACGTGTTGAAAGGGTGGAGTGACATGCAAGTCGTTTGCTTAGATGATCTAATGATTACCTTGTGTAGCTCACCATTGAAGCGAGTTTGTGGGAGGTTTGACTAGCCACATAGCTTTTTGCATTACACTATGCAGGCAACAATAGACATTCTCATTCACAAACCTCTAGTTGCTTGAGTAGTCATATGATCAGTGCTAACCATAACCATCACTCTCTTCTTTGGAATCTTCTTTTAGATGTCTCATGTATACTTGTTTAACTTGGTAAAGTAAGCCTTTAAAACAATTAATTCTATTACAATAAAAAAAAATTCAAGGAAAATCTCGCAGGTCAACCCAAGGGATGCTTTCCCACATTCATGGATGGAATCCAAGTAAACCCGTCAAGGTTGACTAGTGCCCCTAACCCAGGGAAATTTGAAATAGGCACCTGCTGGCACGCCACTAGAAACATGCCTAGCAACATTGACAACCACTGGTTGAGCTAACTCCCTAGGCTACCATCAGTTATTTTACATACAAATATCTTATATTTATGTCTATTTTTCATAAGATTCTACTGTAAAATTTTGCTCAATTTCAGCCTCCGGTTTAATAGGTGAAAATAACTCAGTTTATTGCCGAACCCATAAAATTAAAAGGCTGGAAATAATCATAAATTTTCAGACTTTAAAAACACTGTTGTAACTTAATTTTTCACGATAGACAATGAAATAAATGCACACACATTCAACACAGTACTCAGAAATTTTTGGCCAATGGCCCTAGAAAAACCCACAAGGGGGAAACCAGTTAGAGAGAGTATTTTATTTTTCAATTTTATTTTTTCTTTTACAACAATACACAGAAAATATCAAACCAAACTTATCTCAACCTGAAAGAATATTTATGTCTCAATTTTCGTGCCCAACAAGAAAAATATACCTCTAATTTTTACTGCTGAAACCACCTCGAAAACCGTGCTGTTGTACGAACTGTACGACCTACCTCGAAAATTGTGCTGCTGGAAAGTGCCTCGGAATTCCTGCCTGTACAACTTGCCTAAAAAACCATGCTGAACTTTGCCTCGATATTTGTGCCCAAATTTATGCCTTGGAAATCGTGCCCTTGTACGAAAGTCATACTATACAGACTGCTGCAATAAATGCTACTCCTGTTCCTCGAAATCTGTGCCCTGCTAAAGATGCTCCCTTCCTCGATTTATGTGCTACATATTCTTCTTCTTGCTCAGAAAAATAGAAACTTTCCTCTGTGCTCTCTCTTCTCACTTTAATCTGCAAAAAGTAAGGAAAATGGCCTTCCCTTTCCTTTTTGAGAGAACCCTAGCGTTCATCTAATCCAACGATGGAGATTAGATTAGATTGATGGATGAGATTAAATGCTCATATTTAATTCTCATAAATATTAATTTTACTCACCCAGTTATATTTATCAAAAAGTGACTTTAATCTCTAAAGTCACATTAAATGCTCAACTTAAGTCATTTAATGCAAGGGTCACTTTATTTCCCCTTTTAAGTGGCTAAGGCTGAAGTCACCTAGGGGAACACTTTCCTAGGTACAAAAATCAACACTCCCTCTTACCGAGGAAGGTGTTTTGTACCACTCCCAACTTGTCCCTGAAGAAGACAAACTTGCCCCTCCCCAAAGATTTCATCAAAATGTCTGCAACCTGCTCATCAGTGGAAATGTACTGTAAAGTCACTGCTCCTCTCTGAACATAATCTCGGATGAAATGAAACATGATCTAAATATCCTTTGACCAGTCATGAAATACTAGATTCTCAGAGAGTTGAATGCAACTCTGATTGTCACAGTAGATAATTGTAGGCCTCAGCTCCTGACCAAATAAATTCACCAACAACTTGTGAAGCCACAAAGCCTCGCAGTTGGCCTGACTGGATGTCATATACTCAGCCTCTGCAGAACTCAACGCAACAAACTTCTGCTTCCGACTGAACCACGACACTGTTGCCGAGCCCAAACTGAAACAATATCTGGAAGTGCTCTTTTGGTATGCCACACTGCATGCCCAATCTGAATCTGTGAAGCCAACCAACTTGATCCCATCAGACATCCTGTAGTCCAGATCAAAATCCATTGTCCCTGCTAAGTATCACAATACATGTTTTGCGGAAATCCAGTGCACTCTCCTAGGCTCAACCATGAATTCACTGAGAGTGTTCATCGCAAAACACAAAATTGGCCGAGTTGACTAGATACATCAATGAACCAATGAGCTGACGGTATAATGTAGGATCCACCAACTCTCTCAGAAGCATGAAGCTTCTTCCAGTTGGTGACCATCAATGTCGACATCAGCCTGCAATCCTCCATCCTAAATTTCCTCAGAATATCAACAACATACTTTCCCTGTCCCAGGAAAATATGTCCAGGATCCTACCAAACCTAAATCCTAGAAAATAGTGCATCAACCCAACCATGATCCTTCAGCTCATCTGTTATATCGATCATCTCACACTTTGAAGCAAGATCCTTCTTGCAATTTGCAATGGGTCTCTCTCCCCCTGTGATAGATAAGTCATCAACATATAACATAAGAATAAGTGGATCATCTCTAACCATGACAAAATAGAGATTCATATCTGCTTCACTCTTCTGAAACCCCATACGCTGCATGTAAGAATCGATCTTGGAGTACCAAGCTCTAGGAGCTTGCTTCAACCCATATAAGGCTTTCTACAGCCTGCAAACATGAGTCTCTCTCTCATGAATCTCAAAGCCCTGAGGCTGCTCAACATAAATCTCCTGAATGATTCCATTGAGAAATGCGGTCTTCACATCCATCTCATGGATCTTCCAACCCATTTCCCCTGCAATGGAAATCAAAGCCCTGATCGAAGTATACCGAGCAACCGGCGCAGAAGTCTCATCATAGTCCACTCCCTCAATCTGTGAAAACCCCCGCGCTACAAACCTAACCTTGTACTTCTCCACACTACCATCCGCATCATGCTTTAGCTTGTAAAGCCACTAAGAAGTCACCACTGACTTCCCCTCAGCTCTCAGAACTATCTCCCATACATCGTTCTTCATGATGGAATGGTACTCATCCATCATGGCATCGTGCCAAACATGATGCTAGGAAGCCTCCTCAAAAGTAGAAGGCTCTGAATCATGCAAACTAGCCACCAAAGCCATGCCCAATCTGTTAGGCATCTTGATGGCCCTCACTGACTCCCTGGGTGTCCCAAACTCCTAAGCTTCCTTCAAGGTCTCCCGAAGCCACTTAGGCTTCTTCTTCCCTGAAGACTGCTCCCACATTGGTCTGTCCTCATCTGAAGAACTACCAAATGTAGAAACCACAGTAACATGTGAACCAACAGCTGGTGTACCAACAACTAGTGAACTCTATGATCCTGATCCTCTGTACGGTGAACCTGTAACTTGAGATCCAAACCCTGTCCCCGAAGACCCTGCTGGCTGAACCACTGAACCTGGTGAACTTGTGCCTGCACTGTGTAGTCCTGTAACTCCAGAAACATGTGATCCTGACTGCTGCACTAATGGTACTTGTGAAACTGCCTGAGATGCTGCTCTCCCTGCTCCAACTCTCAAGACTTCCTGAAGGCCCGCTCCTCCTCAACCGTCACTTCCCTTCTCACAACAACTTTCCTCTGAGAAGGAAGGTAAATACAGAAGGCCTTCGAAGTCTCATCATAGCCCACAAAGATGCCCTTCTCTGCGGTGGGCTCCAACTTTGTCATCTTCTCAGAAGGGACATGAGAGTAAGTCAAACTACCAAATATACAAAAATGGTTGACCTTAGGCTTCTTGCCCGTGAAACACTCAGGTGTGTCATGTTCCCCACGACACGATGGGGACTCCTGTTCTGAAGATATACAACTGTGCTGCATGCCTTAGTCCAAAGGAAGAAATGAAGTGACTGGTCCTGTGACATAGCTCTAGCCAACAATAGACCTGTTCTTCCTTTCCGCTACTCCATTCTGCTCTAGAGTATACGGAACCGTCAACTACCCCTTGATACCTTCCTGTCTGCAATATCCATCAAACTACTTGGAGGTATACTCACCCCGTTATCTGATCTGAGAACTCGGATCTTCCTCCCTGTTCGGTTCTCCACAAGAGCTTTGAACTCTTGGAACCTCTGCAAGACCTCCTCAAATTTCTTGCTCTTTAGGAAGTAGATCCAGGTCTTCCTGGAATGATCATCAATGAATGTCACATAGTACTCATATCCTCTCAAGGTAATAAAAGACATCGGTCCGCACAAATTTGGATGTATCCAGTCAAGTGTCCCTGCTGACCTGCTATCACTACTCGTGAAAGCAGTCTTGGTGTACTTTCCCAAAGCACACCCCCTGCAAACATCACTTTGCTATGTGCTGAAATATGGTAAATTTGTAACCATATGTCTCAACAACCCCAAAGCTGGATGATGCAAGTGAGCCATCCTCCTATGCCAAAGCTCACACAACTCATTGCTGCTGCTATGTGCCAAGGCATGCTGAGGCTGAAACAAGAGCCTGTACAGTATCCCGCATCTAACTCCAATGGCAAATGAAGCAAATGGTCCCGCAGCCTTGGGAAACACACACATGTCCATCTAGGAAGGACACCCCAAGACCCCGATCCTCGATCATGGAAACTACTACCAGGTTCTTCTTCAGCCCAGGTACATGCAATACATCTCTCAACACCATGGGACTCATGGACTCCCTCTGAAAGCTAATGGTCCCACGCCCAACAACTCTGACTGCTGAGTCATCTCCCAACACCACCTCCACATCAGTCTCTGTTTGTGAAAGCTCGGAGAACATCTCACGAGCACTTGTCATGTGGCTCGAGCCTCCGCTATCAATATACCAAGTGCTGGAAGTAGATGCACTGTAGGAATGGTCTGTCAACAAGGAAACCCCTCTCTCTATCAACATCCGCACTGGTGATAATAGATGCTCTCTCTATCTCAACATGCCCAGTGCACAGAGAAAACTCTCACTAAAATCTTGCTGCAAAGTCATCGACCTCCGCTGAAGCTGCTATCTGCTGCTTCTTCTTCTTCTTGTTCGTACACTGCCCAACATAGTGTCCCATCTTATGACAAGCAAAGCAATTAATAGTGCTTAGATCCTTCTTCTGCACATCCCGCTGCTTGGCCCCACCCTTCTTGTTCTTCTTCTTTCCCTTTGCTGTCAAAGCCACATCCTCCTCATCTCCCCTACTAGTAGAAGCACTGCCCTGCACAAAACCCCTCCAAGTCTCTTCCTGGAAAAAATCATCACACATCCTGTCCCATGTAGGTATGTTCTCCCTAGCCACTAAACCCTCCACAAACACAGGCCAGGGCTTTGACACCCCGCTCATAGCTGTCTGCACAAGCTCGACATTAGGAACAACCTCCCCCACTGCTGCAAGATCATCTCTCACCTAAGAGATCCTAGTAAGGTAAGACAACATAACCTCTCCTTTAACCATTCTGATACTCTTCAACTTCTCCCTCAAAACCATCTTTTGATTCTCGTTTGAGCTCTGAAACAGTCCAGTCAAAGCATCCCACATTTTATGTGCTTTGTCTTTACTCAAGATGTGAGGAATGACATGGTCTTTAACTACATCAAGAAGCCCTAATGTCCTTCTTATTGAAGGATCTCAGTCCAACTGGATCTATGTTAGCATCTGGAATGACAATGGGGTGAGCAGTAGTATTATTGGCTACCTCATCCCATAGCTCATTCTCTTCCAATATCAACAATATCCGGGCCTTCCATGGGACAAAGTTCCCTGCCCCATCAAGCCTATCCTCCATTCTTAGTCTATTGGAAAGTCATATTTTTCAAAGAACAAGTTTCAACAAAATGCAACTACTGTCACAAGAACTTTTCTGAATTCTGGAAATTACTTTTCTGTCTGCAAAAATTAGTTTTCTGCCCAACTCAGCTCTGATACCATGTAAAATTTTGCTCAATTTCAGCCTCCGGTTTAAATTTCTTTTACAACAATACACCGAAAATATCAGACCAAACTTATCTCAACTTGGAAGAATATTTTGTCTCAATTTTCGTGCCCAACAGGAAAAACACAGCTTTGATTTTTACCATTGAAACCACCTCGAAAACTGTGCTGATGTACGGACTGTACGACAGCCTGCTATAAAGTGCCTTGGAATTCGTGCTTGTATGACCTGCCTCAAAAATCGTGCTGAACTTTGCCTCGAGGAAATGTGCCCAGAATCTGCCTCGATATCTGTGCCCGAATTTCTGCCTTGGAAATCGTCCCCTTGTATGGAATCCGTACTGTACGGACCGTACGGACTGCTGCAATAAATGCTGCTCATGTTCCTCGAAATCCATGCCCTGCTAAAGCTGCTCATTTCCTGGATTTCTGTGCTGCAAATTTTACTTCTTGCTCAGAAAAATGGAAACTTTCCTCTCTGCTCTCTCTTCTCACTTCAATCTGCAAAAAGTGAGGAAAATGGCCTTCCCTTGCCTTTTTTAGAGAACCCTAGGGTTCATCTAATCCAACGGCGGAGATTAAATTAGATCAGTGGATGAGATTAAATGCTCATATTTAATTCTCTTAAATATTAATTACACTCACCCACTTAAATTTATCAAAAAGTGACTTTAATCTCTAAAGTCACATTAAATGCTCAACTTAAGTCATTTAATGCAAGGGTCACTTTATTTCAGTGTTCCACGGGGACATGTCCCGTAGGGTCGGGGACACGTTTCTACGTTTCCTACATCTCAGGGACTCCTAGCGAAACGTTTCCCCCCCACCATGCCCCTAAGAAATTTGTCTTTAATGTTTTCCCATTATTTTCACTTTTTGCAATCCCTACTTGGTACTACTTAGAAAATAAATCAATATATTTAGTATTTACATTGCACAATCATGAATATACATCAAATGAATTATTTTTTTTTATATTTATAATTTTAGAGACGTCCCCACGTCCCCCCCCTAATTTCCCTAAATTTGGAAGGGGTCTCCACGCGTCCCAAATGTGCGCTTCCCCGCTCCTGCGTCCCCCCATCCCGGAAACTTGGGGGAACATTGGTTTATTTCCCCTTTTAAGTGACTAAGGCTAAAGTCACCTAGGGGAACACTTTCCTAGGTACAAAAATCAACATCTACTACTCACCAAACATTACAATTTTGCTACTTGAAAATAGTGCGAGGAATCAAGTCGATAATTAACCTCTTCCCAAAGCCTCATGATCTAACTTATTTTCTTCATGAGAAAGTTATTCATTCTCATATTGTAAAATCCCAACCTTGCAATGGAAACCTACTGACATGACAACTCTTGATGAAAGAAATGCAAGTGGAATTCAAAACACTACAGACCCCTAAAATAACTAGTGTTTTTCTTTGAAGAAGTTTATTTGGAAAAAAATGATTCTGGAAACTATCTTCCTAAAAGAATTACTCTAGAAAAGACATAAAAAAAATTCTGGATTGTTGAAGAAAAAACAATCTATCATGTAGGAATCACGAAGAGAAGTAACTAACACAGATGCCAATAATGTTTCAAACCAGAAAAACAGTTATGCTGGGATTTGGAAAATTTAACATGGGGGAGTTCAAAGCTCAAATATCATTATTTTTTACTTTACCAGGATTGGCAGATGGAGTAATCTTAAATAATAAAGATCTCACTAATCTTTATGTAGGGAATGACACATGTATGTACATGGTATTTTTCCTAGGAGAACTCCAATATAAGCAGAATAATACCAACAGAAATTTGCACTAGCAGCGAAGAGTGAATAACAAATTATCAAGAAAAAATTATAAATTAGAATTTTACCAGACTATCCAAAGTAGGACACTGCAGAGTACTTTGGCTTCTGTGAAAAAACGTGTAATAATATACACAATCTCTATACACAGAAACTTCATTTATATTTAACATACAACCATCTGCTTTCAAATAATCAATACTTAATTCAAACTTGGGTGTTTGCCTGCAACTTGGCAGGCAGGGGTGATCTCATGCCTCTAATGCTGTAGACAGTACAACAGATATTCTGAGCTCCATTGTATGAAAATAGTATTTCAGAGAAATGGTTTTCATGTTTCTTTATGTACGAGACAGGACACCCTTTGAGCTGAAAACATGAAAAATACTATTAGCTTGCATTAATCTAAGAAAACCATACATTTTGCATTGCTTTTGCAAATAAATTTCAAAGAATGATATTTCTGGAATGTAAACACTTCAGATTGGAAAAAAGGGATTTTTCTTTACAAAACAAAGTTACATTGAGGAATTAAGTTTGGCTTTAATAGACATCAATTTGCACAATTGTTGTGGATAAGGATGAACGAGTGGAAGCCATTGAAAAGTTTAAAGCGAAGTAATTGCACTGAACGATTTAAATTCAAAAAGAGTCAAAGACACAACCTTTGAATAGAAAGAGAGCATGACTGTAGAAAGATATATGGGCAGTAAATCATATGTTCTAACACCATTTTACATTTCTCAAAATCACAAATACAGTAATGACAATGATACTGTTTTACAATTTTCAATCTCTATTATAATGTTGTAAATATCATGTCGGGAAATATATCGTCAAGGGTCCAATAAATAAACTTATCAGAAATATCAGGAATAGCATCAGAAATTATAGGAAAATATTGGCAACCATAAACTTGGACCTGGAAAATTTGCAAAATATAGGCAAAATTGGCAACATGAAAAACTTGGAAAATATAAGAAATATTGGAAGAAATCGGAGATGCAACATATTAATCTACAGATCTTTGTAGTCTCTATAGATTTTATCTTTGGATTGAAAATACAAACCACCACATAAATCAACTAAACAACATGTATGTGTTTCTATGAATTTAAGTGAAGCTAACAATGAATTTCAAAGGGAGCATAAAATGGTTGAATCATACAACATTGTCATTTCACCAACTGATATATCGTTATGCATGTTCTATTACACATCTAAACATTTCTCCACTACCAACAAACTTAATTTTCATGTCACACACAAATGAATCTCAACTAAGTGACAACAGAATAAACCATTGAAATGTTTCCTAGTTATCCCTGAAATGAAACATGCCCATGAAAAGCACATGAAATATTATTCTGCCAACGCAGATCATTTTACCTCCATTATGGTAATAATGTTTTAAAACTCTGACTTGACTCAGAGTCACCTTGAAATCAGACCGGTTTGAATTTTATGACTCGGTTTAATAAAAACTACATAAAATTTAAAATTTCATGATTATTTTTAAAGGTTCCAAACCATGATTCCAACCTATTAGAGACAAAATATGCAACAGATGCTCATGTATATACATGTGATGGTGAATATATCAAAATAGCACCAAGTGAAATACATATCAGAAACAAAATACATAATCAAAGAGGCTCTAAATGGCCTCTATAGTGTAAACAACATTCTACAACCTACTGGCTAACTACATATCAGTAAGATAAGTTTCCATTTTTAGAAATCTATTTGGGAATATTCTATTTTGACATCAGCTTTGTTTCATCATTTCTGTTTAAACCATGATCATGCATGTGAAACTATGTTTGATTATTTTTGTTGGGTTTCAAACCTGTTAATCACATGTTGAAACATTAAAGGCTTTACAGTAGTACTTACAAATTTACCAATACCAAGGTACTTTCACCAATATTTTTGGTGGATAATTAGCAGAGTTAGTGAATAATTTTCTGAGAAAACCTAGCAGACTTCCTCTACTCTAAGCAGATTGTATTTTCATATAACATTAGATATTGAGATAAAAAATACTAGACAAAGTTTATTAAACGATATTGGCTCCCACATTTTCTATGCTTGAGACTTGTGTCTTCTAAGCAGCTCTACCCTAATTTTAAAACACTCAGTCATTCTCATCCTTATATACACATACACCATGGTTCTATTGTCATCCATGTCTGCTTTTAGGGTTTCAGGTGAGAAAATCTAGGGTTTAGATTTAAAAATTGTTTTTCTTCCTCCAAAAGGGTGCCACAGCCTGTAGGGAACCAAACCAGTATCAACTCACTGAGTAGGTATAGACTCGGCCAACGATAGGATTTTATATTTTGTATCTGACCTTGTATCCTAATGAGTGTCCTTGTATCATCTACATCATTCTTTATCCATTCTTGATTTATCTTTCTATTTCTCTCATCCCTCGTCCTGAAGATGAATTGCATATCACAGATCTGAAATATCAACCGTGACTTCCCACTCCCACTTTGCATTGCCATTTAAGCACTGAGCAGTCCCATTGACTTACTTTTAGTCATTTGTTGGAAACCAATGAAAACAGACACCAGTTTGTTTGAAAAAATAAATTATTTGGTTGATATAAGGTATGGTATCAAAAAAAGATCATGAAACATAAGAAATATGAAAAAAAACTCTCAAGTAAAACAAAATTATATGTGAAATTGTGAATTTATTGTTAGTGATTTAGCTTTGGAGGCACTCCTCATGTTTTTGTCTTGTATGCGGAAGTGACCATGCACTAGCTAGGCTACTTTACTTTGTAATGGTGTTTTATAAAGTTTTAAAGTGACTCTTATGTAATGGGNCTATAAAGTGACTTTATGAGATAAAGTGCACTTAAAAGTAACCGCTTTAAAAGTGACTTTAAAAGTAACCAGTTTTGGAGGTAAAGTTTCTCAACCATTAATCTTGTAAAGGCAAGATTTAATCTTGGTCTTTGGATTTAGGGATTGGGGAAGGTGAAAAGTCACTCTCAAGTTATAAGAGAGAGCATAGGGTAGTGTGCAAGACAAGAAAAACATTTCCAAGAGTGAGCATTTTGCTGGGTTAACTTTCAGAGAGAGAGGGAGCTGTATTTTTCTCGAGTGGGCATGAATCCCAAGACATTTTCTTTCAGCTGAGCCGTACAGTCCATATTGTACTTGCTGGGCACAATTTCCGAGGAGGCCGTACAATGTACAGACTTCTGGGAATGGATTTCGAGGGGCCGTACAATGACAGATTGATTGGGCACGTTTTTTGAGGAGCTGGGCACACGTTTTGATGTGGGTTGCTGCTGTGGAGGCCGTACAGGCCAAACTGTCAGATGGGCACGGAAATCAAGGTGCTGCACAGAAAGCAAGGCACTGGTACAGTCATTAAATGCTGATTTAAATGCTGCTGTAATTTGACATTTTTGCCTGAAAATGCTGCAATAAAATTCTCTTGACTGGTTTTCCCTAGAGGGGGTTTTTCCAAGGTCATCTTGACCAAAATTTCTGTTGTTTTATGGGTTTATCAGTCTGCTGTTTTTTATGTGTTTTTTCCGCTGCTACAGACTTAGTTATAGTGTTTCAGCTTGTTGAGTTGTTGATTTAAATGCATGAGAAGTATTTTTTATTAATGACAAGCTTTAAGTCTGAAATCTGGGTTTAACTAAGTGATTGACAAAAGTCTGATTTTTTGTCAATTTTCTACATTTATCTATAAGTATAGCAGATCTATGTCCAAATCTCAGTATCACTCCACTTTTGCAAGTCTTATATTCACTATCTTGCCAAAGACCAAGTGACCAATATTTCTCTTGAATAAAGCAAACTTTTAAATGATAAAAAAAATGTGTTCAGAAAAAAGGAACATGCAGTGCCAGCAATCAAATAAAAATATAACACCTTAAAAACATGGCGATATATATGTGGCACTGCTTAAATGAGAAGAAAAAATCTAGACCACAAACCTTGGAATGCCTCCACTTCGGCGAGTATCATATTCAGTTGCTTGCCGAAGAGCTCTTGCAAATGCTTTGAAAGTTGCCTCAATTATATGGTGGGAATTCTTTCCTGCAAGCTGTTTCAATCAAGACTCTTAGAATTGTTTCTGTTTATCACTTTCTATGAGCTTAAGAGTATGAAAAAGACCTTTCGTCTTATAACTAAACAAGACAATGAAAATGACAAATGAAGAGATTTTCTTTTTGAAACAACTAGCTGACTGTGAAGGATAACATATGGATAACCGATGGCATTGAAACAAAATATTGCTTCAACGAGCTCCAGTTTGGAGTGGTTATAACTTATATCAGATTAATAAATTTCCATCAATATGATAGTCATGCATACATAAATGATAAATATGATGAGTTGCACTTCATTATCTGATTACTCTGTGCCATTTGCAAGCTACCTCAGTCACATCCCATTTGACTGACTTCAGGTGACATGAAGCAACCTCTATTTTAGAAATTGCTATTTTTAGCAAATTCTATTATTAGAAACTACTATTTTTAGCGATTTCTGAGTTTAGTCCAATTGACAGGATAATTACATATTTGAATTTTGAGCACACAGTTGGAAGATTGGCCTATGGTTCAAGTTTCAGCTGATTCTGAGACCATGTATTTTAGTCTAATTTTGTCGGTGCTCTTTTTAGTAGGGTGAATGGACTTTGGATACCCAGTGTGGCGGACAGTAGCAGTGTCAGATTTCAAGCCATTCTGAGCACTTTAGAAGTTTAGGGACTGGTTGCGTTTTGGCATGGGCAAGAAGGTACTTGGTGGGCCCACATGGGGGAACTTGCTATGTTTAGACATTATTTGCCTTGGGATCTTCTTCCCCAAGAGCTGATTTCATGCACCCTCCTCGATGAGCTTCTTCCCCCTTTCCTTGAGCCCTTGTTCTTTTATATTCTAGGCCCAATCCTCCTTGGTCCCCTTTCAGAGCCTCTTACTATTTTAAAATTTGCTTTATTTGGCATGAGAGGTGGTTTATAAGTTTGATGACTTTAGAGGAGTGCATGCCCTAGAGGAAGTCTCCTTGCAAATATAAGAACCCACTCTTACCAATTTAGCCTAGGAGGTATTGGGCCCTACTTGAGAGGCCTAGTTACTATTTTTAGTGCCTCTTTGTTACCCTCAATTTACATGAGAATGATTCGAGGATTGAAGACTATGATGTGCCAAAAGAATTGCAGTTTCAAGGCTTCTCAAGCAATTTTCTAAATCTTCTAGTCATCATTGCATCAGTTTGTCCATGGTCTTGTTGAACAATATTGTAAATGATATAACCTTTGTATCTTGTATGTAAAAGGGCTAGTATATAAAGCATAGCGCGACTATGACAATTCTACTTGAACAAGTGCCTCATAATGGATTTGGATCCTTGTCATCTAGATCTTTCGAAGTTTTTCCACTCGTCAAAATCCTCCAAATCCATGAGCACATTCTTAGTATAGCTACCCTGGTCGATGAATTGGTTAGCCCTTGGTCTATTGTATTATCATGCATCTCATATTCAGTCACCATGGGCATCTGTATAGAGTCACTTAGAGTCCCTTGGGGTGATTACATGATGTCTAATTGTATAGTATAAATTGATGGGATGTGTTGACTATTTGGAACGCCACTCCTTTCAAAAAAGGGTAGGCTCACTCCACTTAGACACAAATCTCCTCAATTTTTGTTGGGTGCACATTTCAGGGAGACGAGATCTCCTAATTTGCAGATTTGTGTATGGATCTCTTCCATCTATGCTGAGCGCACTTTTTTGTGGACATCATTCCCTGATTTATGGATTCTGGTTAGGAATTCCTAAATCTATGGGTGGTGCAACTCTTAGGGAAATAAGCCCTTGATTTGTGGATGTTTTCCCGCACGTGGCCTCTTCTAGCCTAGGCATACCTCTAGTTGTCTCTAGTTCACACAAGTGGCACCCAACACTCACACATGAGCTTGTGCACTTGTCTATTCTCTCCCTCATGTGGCACATCCTCTCTTACATGACTCCAACACTTGGCTAGCATTCCCCTTGCTTCATTGAGGCTATATAAGGAGCTCACCCCTCTTGCTTTAGGTGTTGTTTGTTGCTTTGGTTACTGTTAGAAAGTGGCAACAAGGAAGGTCTTCTAGCATTGCATGTGTCCTTGCATGCTTGAAAGACATTAAACAGGAAGCCAAATGTAATTAATGTGATTTTCCTAAGTTTAGACTTAGGAAAATACATTAATTAATCTAATTTGATTTTGACTTGATGGAATCACTTTTATAAACTGAAAAGTGAAATAATTTAAGTGATGGCTAATCTAATCTTGGCCATTGATCTCACTAGAGGATCACATCTATTGATCCATAGTGAGGATTAGGGTTTTCGCTTAGCCATTGAGTTAAAAGAAGATTTGGTGGAGAGGACACACACAGGAGTGATACAAAGACAGAGAAAAGTCAGAAGGAGAGATTTGCTGAGAAGACAAAGGAGCACTCACCCGATAGATACTTCAAGTTACCAGGATGAGCACCAGGTCGTACATGATCATGTAGAGGAGGTCGTACATGACCATGCAGAGGAGTCCGTACAACTCGGCTGAGGAAGCTGTACATCAGCAGTTGTACAGTCGTACGAATTCCGTACAGCTGACATCAAGACCATATGGATCTGTACAGCTGACGTAGGAGGGTCGTACTACTGACGCAGGGGCCGTACAGGTGCGCAAGGTCGTACCGTGTTGCTGGGTTTGCCCACTGATTTTGCAGGGGTTCTAATTCGCCAGGTTGGGTGAATTTATTTGCTGGATTGTAATTGTTCCATATCTTCTTAATAAAATTTCATATCTGACTGTTGCACCGGTTTTCCATCTTGGGTTTTATCCGAGGGTTTCCATACCCAAAACACTGTGTCTATATTTATGTGATTGTTGTTGAAGTTTCTCAGCATTTACTTTTCGCTGCAATACTAGTAAAAGAAATTCATGTGTGGTTATCAGTAACAAATAAATATACTGTTTAGCCCTAGTTTAAATTTTGAAGGAAAATTTACCTATGTAGCACAAGAACCGCTCCCGGCTTTTAAGAAACTTGTTCCCGAAGTTTCGACATTCCAGGGAACTTGGGAACTTGTAGAGAACTTTCCCAATCTAGAGGGAACCGCTCCGAATGGTTGGGAACTTATTGAGAACTTTTAGCTTCTAAAATCGGGAACTTGGGGACTCTTTATTTCCTTGTGACCGTACATAAACATGGTTGACGCAGAAATTTTTCTCTAGAAAACTAAGTTGCAATAAGTCTTTTTCTTGCTACCTTGTCCAGTTGGTGCATTGATCTCTGTCTACCGCTCGTGCTAGTGTATTCACTCGTCCCTACACTGAATTGTAGTTATCGCTAATCAATTATATATTTAAGTCTATTTTGACCTTTTATATATATTATTAAATAAAAGAAAATAAATTTATTTTTTTTACTATTTAATTTATGAATAAAAAGTAAACTTTTAACTAATTGGAAATGGTTTTAGATCTTACTTTAAAACTAAATTCATATATTACATTTAAATAAAAATTATCTTGATTTTTATTTTATAATAATTTAAATTTGATTATTTAATATTTATACACCTTTGCAAATAATGTTTTGTAAACATATAATATACTAATACATTTTAATCATAGTTGACACAAAACTGAAAACTTACTCTATACATATAGACACAAATATAGGGCCTATAACTTCTAAAAGTACCCACTTTAGAAAGAGTCTACCTTATATAATCAATGGCGTGGATGGCCATCTTGATTTTATTGCCATTTCCATCTGCTAAGAGGTTCTAGTCACAACCATAATACAAGGGATAAGTTAAACCATCCAATTTGTGTCAATGTTTCTTTTATTCTCTATGTTTCTTCTCTTCTCATGTTTTTTAAATTATTTTATTTTTATATTTTTTATATTTTTTAATATATATTATTGGCGTTCCCAACCTGCCGTTTCCTGCAAATTTGGGGGAATCTTCTAGACGTATCCGATACTGGTACCGACGTTCCCTACGTTCATGCATTCCGGAAACTTGTGCAACATAGAAATTTACAGTTACTAGTATCTTGTAACCATTCTCTTTGGAGAGCTTCATCGAAATATCAGTGTAAAGGCTTTGGAGGACATCTTGGAACTTTCTTGTTGATGTGTGCCTTCATTCTTGCTTCTAGTTGGAGGTATTGTTACAATAGCATTGTATTTTCTGACTTTCTCCTGGGCCATTGAAAGGGTACTAATAGTAATACCCCATTGGATGAAGATAATGGTATGTTAATTTCCATTATTTATCTTCTTTATTATTTTACTGGAAAGGGAATTATTTCTTACATCTTTGGCTTGATTTGGATTGTGCAGAGCTAAACCCTACTTTGTAGAGCACACCCTGAAAGAGTAAGGAAGGAGAGAGCTCTTTCTTTCCCATTGTGATTTTGTGCAAAGTCCTTCAACTCATCAAGCGATTTGAGGTTAGCTAACGCGATATTTCTTTCTTTGTACTCTTTTTAAGCAAGGCACTCTTGGTGAGTCCTTGTTGACTCCATAGCCCTATCTTCTTTTGGCACTAGTCTCTCTCTACAACCATCCATCTATATGAAAATCAAATCTTCTTTATCTACTCTAAGTGAAATCTACGATTGCTAAAGAAAAGCATAATTGGATTTCATGCTCTAGATCTATTTGTTTTTAATCATTGAAAATCATGTAGGGTAGATTCAAATAAGTAAAATTTGGAGTTCTCTTTCATAGATTATATCTTTAGAATTCTGATTTTTTACGCTTATGTGAGCAATTTTCAAGTTTATCTGTTTCTGTGCAATAAGCTTCAAATCTTTTGCAATCTGGAATTCGCACACTCGTGCAAACAATTCAGATTCTAGAAATTCAAGTACGGGGCATAAAAGTAAAATTCAGATTTCTGGGTTACATTAATAAAAATATGCAGCCAATGCTAGCATAGAATAATTTACATACTGCAGACTTGGCATAAATAACCAAGTGAGTTAGCGATAATTCATTTATGGGTTATTTAACATTTCTTAAATTCAGGAATTTGATTTTATTTATGCTGTTATATACTTTTTAATATCAGAACTATAAGTTCCCTTATCAGCCTTGAAACATATCTATTCCACAGAAATCAATACAGGTTTTTACCACTAATCAGAAGCATATCTATTCAACTATGATGCTTAGTAATTTAGTTATCTTTTTCAATTAGGAAAGCCTCCCTTGCCTTTTCTTGAGAGTTGGCCTAAAACAGAGAGGTCGACTGTTGAGGTGACAGTGGCACCCAACCTGAACTTGCCTCCAAGGTCGCACTAGTGAGTTACGACTTTTCTCACTTAGGTGCAAATTACTAATTAGATGGCAACAGTCTCCTTTCCTAAGATTAACCCAGCACACTATACTATTTTTCTTCTCATTTATTCCATGATTTTAGGTTTGATTTATGGATATTTCCCTTCCTAGTGCCTGTTATCACGAATCTTGTAGATGCCCCGTGAGATGATCCTATTCAGGACGACAGAGGAAAGGCAACTAAGGTGACCTACGATATCCAGGTCTTCCGAAAGAACTTGGATGTCACACCAGTCAAGGATATCGACACTTTGTACCTAGTAAAACACTAAGCCCAGGGGGCGTCCCTAAGACCAAGAAACCCTACAATTATGGATATTGAACAAACAGACGAGAGAAACTTGATTGAATCTCTTAGTTGAATGATTAATTTTAGTTTGAAACAAAAACCGAGAAATTTGGAGCATCTAGGTGAAAACCCCTAAATCTGCCCTAGGGTTTACACAGGAAAATTGGGATCTAGGGCAAATTGGTGAAATTAATTGAAACTGGACACTCGAATTGATTGTTGGGTGCAAGATTAGGCGATTGGAGAAGAAACCAACAATACCTAGTTTGCGGTTTGCGAAAAAGACCACTTTCCCCAAGGGGGGTGTTTTCCCTAGAAACGGGACAGTGCTTTGAGTGGGTAAATGGAGTCCGATTAAGTCGAGAATTTGAATCTAGGGGTTTTACGTTAAATCAAAAGTGGGTTTTAAACCTTAAAGCTTGCTGCAAGCTGGAACTCATAGATCTGAGAAACGAGGGTTTTAACTTTTTAGGAATCTAGGGTTTCTAACAAAATGATAATGATTATACATAACATATCAAACCTATCATATTGCAGGAGTACGAAGGAAAAAACATTTCACACAAGCAAGGGACCATTCAAGAGAACTAAGAAGGGGTAGATTGAACCCATAGCCATGCAGGAAATGACGACGGGAGTTTGCAGAGAGCATTCGACGGTACATAGAAACAGAGAAATCGCCACAATGGCAAGACAACGCTCGAGAGATGATAACAATGAACAGATCCATTACGATTTGGCAGTTGCACACCAAAAAAAAATTGACAGATAATCGATAGAGGGTAAAGAGTTATGGCAGAACCCAAGGCGGTTGAAAGATAACACCTGCCAGGAGGGAGAACTCAGAGAGGAATAAATAAATGCACGCCGCGACCGAGAGTTGGTTGAAGGAGACAATGGAAATGCAGAACTGCCAAACGAGTGGAGTTGAAAAGTTGCAATGAGCAGGATGACAGAGGCTGAGAGTCGTTGAGCAAGTCCACGATAGAGAATGCACAAATTAAATCCAAAGGCGTATAGTGAATAGTAACGCCACCTCATACCAAAACCTTATAACGACAATACACAGATGTTTACTCAAGAAAAATGCCACAGAGCACATGGATGACAGGCACATACACATCAACAGGTAGGCCATTGAAGCAACAAGTTGAGTTGATCACGATAGCAAGCAAAGGGAAGGTGCATGTTTCAGTTTGAGTGTGGAACGTTTAACATACACAGTCGCATCGGGTGCAATAACTGGAGGTTTTTGAATTTTGGTTATTCACTATTGAATGATGCTCTCACACATGCTCATATCCAGTTTTCATCATTTTTTGGAAGCCGTTGGTCGGGTTCGTTATACCATTCATCAACTACCGCATTACATAGGCATGGCAAGTATAGCAAGAGGCAGAAGTAGATGAACGTGGCCCTCTTGGTCTCAAGGAGCTTCAACACTGGAAAGGATATTCCCATGTGTACTTTGGCCTTGGTCCAATGAAGTTTAGATCATGGTCACCTTCCTTCTTCCCTCGCGACCGAATGACAACATAAATATTCAATAGGCTCATGTTGTCTCACGACCACAAGTCCGACCCCACGCATAGCACTTAACTAAGGATATTTGTGTGACATATCATGACTGACGCAGGGTTGACCAAATTTGACAGCTTGACCAGCCTGTCGTAAAAGGAATTGGGACAAGTATCGTTCGAAGATTCTCTACACATGGAAGATAAGTATTTAAACTGTCATTTGATTTATTCCTTAAATTTCTGAGTGTTTTGAATAGACTTAAAGGATATTGTTCATAACAGTTATATGTAGATCTATGATACTAGAGTAGGGAAGTGTGTTATGCTTGTTACAGTGTAGCATGTTATGCCTTTATATATGACTAAGATTATTGAGCATAAGGCTCATGTAGTGAATGTTATTTGTATGTTGAGTAAGTAGCCTATAGTGCTGCACAACATCCCATGAGCCCTTGTTGGACTTAGTCTAGGATGAAACCTCTTTGTTAACATGCTCAAAGCAATGCACGCGTGTTACTAACATTTCAGCCATTGTAACAAGTCCAAGAGAGTCTCTTGGACTTGATTTTTTATTTTGCATTTTAAGTTAAATTGAAGTTTCTCTTGTTTGCCATCCCTTGCATGCAAATGAAGTTGGGCTTGGCCACCTTTGCATAAGCAATTGTTGATTCGCTTGGGTTTCGCTTAGTTAGAATTTCATTTTTTTTCATTTGCCTACACCTTGCAAGTGATTTGGCTATGCCATCCTTGCAAAATTGTGTCGGCTAGTATTCTATTTTTGTTATTTTCAATTGCCCACACCTTGCATGTGAGTTGGCTTTGTCACCCATGCAAAATCGTGTTGGCTTGCATTATTAATATTTTTTGCTTTGAACATTTTATTTAAAATAAACCTTGCCTCGATTTTGCCCCGTATTCACTCCCCTTGTCGGTTCGTCCGACCCTGGGTGACAAGAAAGGGTAAAAAATTGCATTGACTAGAATGATAGCCATTTCAATCTATTATTGCAAGATTGATAAAAGAGGAATAGTTTGTGGAGCTAGAGGGGTAGAGGTCGTTGGGGGCCTCGTAGCACTTTGTGTCCTTTTGTTGAGCACCCTACTTTTCCTTGCAACTAGTTTGTGGAGATAGGAGAGAGCCTTGTGCTCTCTTGTTGAGCACCCAACCGTTTCTCTCAATTGAAGTATAAGGGTTGGAGGTAGACACCTTAGTTGGTTTTCATTTTCTTGTGCAAAACTCTAATCCCCTTAAGCACAAGTGAGACCTAAAATTAAATAAAACATAGAGGACCATTCACAAAACATTGCATCCTTTACTTTATTAGCACTCCATTGCAAATTCTTTATTCAAAGCATTTTTTTATTCCAAGTCCTTTATTTGATTCGGCATAGTTGCAAGCAAGTTTCACTTACGATTGGTTTTATTTGCTTAGTGTATTTTCAGTAATTTAATTTGATGGTTGGTTATTGTAGATTGTGAATAGTTCAAATCGATTTATGTATCTAGTAATTTTGTCAAGTTTAGTTTAGTTTATTTGTGACTCAATAGCCCTAGCGAAATAGGCACTAGTTCAGCAAGCAATTGATCACTATTATTTCTTACAGATTTATTTAGTTAAAATTTCAAAGCAGAGTTGGCTTGTCATTTGAAATTATTGCATTTTTGCATGATTGATTGCCATAAAGCTTAAATTAATCTAATTTTCTTTTAACTCCTAAAACACAACCTTTGAAACATAGTAAATAGGGACTACCCCCTTAAATCTTTTTAGGAGTTGGGTCTAAACGGAGGAGTTAGGAATCGAGGTGACATTGGTTTCTAAACTCATAGTTTCCCTCAAGAACACACCTAGTGGTTGGAAGACTTTTCCACGATCAAGTGTGTTTTAGGCAGCAACAGATGGCACTAGTTATTTTTCTTAATTCTTCAACCTAAAAACACTAAAAATTTATCATTTTCCTTGTTTTCTAGGGTAAATCTAGGGTATATCTTATTCAAAACATCAAAAACATTTTTGCTTTACTTTCTGAAATATTATGAACTAATTTCTAGGGTATATCTAACCTCAAAAAATTCCAAAAAATATTTTCTGAATTTTTAGGATTAGTTTAGCAAATTCTTTTGGGTTAAATTAGCTTAGTTTTATTTTATGTTTTTAGTCTAATTTTATGCTTTTGTCTTGGAAAATCAGGTCTTAAAACACATCTTTGCATATCTATTTCAAGGGTTTTATGCTAGACTAGACCTCTGAAATTTTATGGGCACCAAATCTTCATATTTCTGCCATTTCCAGTGGTATTTCTTTGCCAAAACTTGCTTATTTGATTTCTGGAAATTATAACAGCAATAATACTGATTCTAGAAATTATTTTAGGCCATATCTAGCACAGATTCTTAAATTTTTTGGGCTAAAAATTTCTGCACAAAATTTATAGGTTAAAATATGAGAATTATCAAGTTTTCTAGTTGTTTTATTGGTTGGAAATGCTTTAGGACAGCAACATATTAATTCAGAAAATTACACTCTGGTTGATAATTAAATTAAACAACTCAAACACATTAAATTGTTGACTAAAGTGAAATTTCTGAATTCTGAAATTTTCTATAAAGTATAAATCGTTATCAAATTGAATGATACATAAGAACAAGACTAATTAAGGTTCACTTGGTTGATGGTGGTTGAATTTCTGTTTTGCATCAACAAAATAATTCCTTGTTATATTCTGGAAACTTTTATTTGGTGGGATGATTAATTACAAATTTACAACGCATAAGTCACACAATCATTAATTAGGTAATAACAATTTTTGGATTTTCCTCTTATACAAATGGTTGTCAATTTCTATCTGGTGTTTGCAAAAAGCTCTCGAGATCATCTTGTTTCATGGATTAATGGATGTAAGTGGCATGTGCTCTTAATGTTTTCTGGTTCCACATATCTTTCACACTTGCTAAGTTGCTATTGACTAACTTTCATGTTTCATGCTATCTAATACTCTTGAGCAGTTATTGTCTAAAGTATTTGATATATTGAATATTGCACACTTTAAATGATTGAATGCTCATCTGGGAATTAACTTAATAACTTCATCTAAACAAGTTGATATCTCTTTCCTAAGATCTCCTCAAACATCAACTCCAATCAACCTATAGGGAAGCTTCCCTTGGCCTTGAAAGCTGGCCCAAAAGAGAGAAATTAGCATTGTGGTGACAGTGGTGCTTCTTTCTGAAGTTGCTCTTGATAGCACTAGTGGGTTAGGACTTTCCCACCTAAGTGCTAAATCAAGCTGTAAAAGGTTGCATCAATCTTTAGGCACTAATTTAGCCCATGGGATCATTAGAACATCTTCGAAGCTTCCTATAGTGGGGACTCGGGAGCTTCCAAACTGGAACCAAGTTCACTGAATAACCAAAGAACACTACCATAAACTCAACCGAATTGCGCCAAACTGGAACCAAGTTCACTGAATAACCAAAGAACACCAAATGTTACTATGCTCCTCCCCCCCATGTCACTAGTTAAAAGTAGCAATGAACTCTAGAAATATATAAACTGAAGAAAATTGAAGTTCACACCATCATCCAAATCTAGACACTACCACCAATAGCTCACTGTGTCTTATTCTGCTTTGTGAGATAACGATAAATTCTGTATTACATGCTAATGTAGCTGGATTCAAGTACTGGATTTCTTAATTTCTACTGGACAATTAAGATATCACAAACAAACAAAACGAAAATGACCTTGGTAATCCAAAGGATGCTTATCCCTGCATAAAAAACGTATTATTCAAAAGAAATAATTCCATCCTCCTGCACTAGAACACTTGCAGTGATTATCTTAAATTTTTTACATACCACTGTTTTCTTCTTCTACATATTAATGCAACCTAAAAAATATAATTCAAGACAATAGTGACAGTCGTATTTCATATCTAAACTTTGTTAAAGGTGAATATATCATAAACCAGTCTACAGAGAGTGCATTGTATCTTAAACAATTCAAACCTGGATTTTACCTACAGTTAGAATCTGCAGTCAAGCCCTAGTTTGTTTTGGGAATAGGACCTAAAGGGTAACAAGACATTACAAGCTGGCATGACAATTAATAGAATTAGGCATAAATACATTGTACATAAATAGAGCTATTAAAGTAACCTGGCGAATGTGCAGAGTCATCCCAGATGTATTGACCAAAGACTGAAAGAAGTGCTCCACCAACTGAAAAGAAAAAAGAGCATGTTATTATCAACGAGTGTGAACTGCCTATAGTTCTGCTGAAAACTATATAGGAAAATAATAAATATGGTGTGCCAATAGATTTAAAATGAAGGAGTCAGCCATGAATGTATCTTCATTTAGTGTACTTCAAGCTCTAATTTGATATAATGTAATATTTGTAACTACCTATTGTCATGCATATTCCATGGCCACACTTGCCTGCTTTAAACAAATATATAACTCATTATCTTTGATTTAGACTGTAAGTCAATTCTCTCAATTGAAACCTAAGTCACTTGGAAGTTCGGCAAAAATTTGGCAATGAAAATTTTGGTGATAAAATTCGGCATTAAATTCACGAGACTAAAAAAATTTGAAAAAAAAATTACATGCGATTTTTTAATAAAATTCAATATGCTCATTAAACACATGATAAAAATGAAACTAGTTACTATACCATCATTAATCATTAATGATTAAACATATTGGGACTTGTCAAAACCATATGACTGTGTTTGTATAGATTTGGCTCTATCTATTATTATATGGGGCTGTCCCATAAACCATAAATCCAGACAACCCTTCAAAGATTCCTATGAACTGTGTTGGGAAATAAATAAGCTGTTGGAAACTTAAAATATGTAGGAAATTGTTGATTTTTCTTAGCAGCATCGAGAGCCATTCTCTTAGGAGAATGGGGACACCTAGTCCAGGACCACGGTGTGGACTCAACCTAGAGTTGAGTGATCATTATGTTGAATGATGATATCTGGTTCTTGACCATGATATAATAATATATGGACCTAGCCCTGCACTGGGGGGGACTCAACCTTGTGTTGAGTAACCATTCAAGGTTGTGTTGAGCGACCATTCTATTGAATGGTGACATCTAGTACGGGACCACGATATGAACCAGTCTAGCACTGGTAGACTCAACCTAGTTCTGAGTAGCCATTCCTTTGAATGGAGGCACCTGGTCAGTTACCTTGACTCAGCCCGGGGCTGAGAGCCATTCTCTTGGAGAATGGAGGCGCTTGGTCTATTACCAAGTATTTGACCTAGTGTCAAATTATGCAGCCTATGGCTGAGGCACCTGGTTTGTTACCAAAAAGACACGATAAGCGCTAGACTAGGTCTAGCCATGTGTGACACTCTGACCCTTGATCAGTGAGCTTTGCGATTTCTCCAAGGCTTAGCAACCCTTGGTTAAGACACCTTAGTACTAATCATGGTGTCACACAGAGTGAGATAAAAGCATTAGTAATTCTCTCTGTATATGATGATGTACTTTGAGTGGTGATGAAAGACTACCTTAACCACATGTGATGACCACATGGGCACTTGAAGAAGGCTAAAACAAAAGTCAAAGATACTTAAAGACTCTTAGTACCACTAAGGTGTAAAAGTGAAAGTGCAAAAATACCTTTAGTACCACTAAAGGCAAAAGTCAAAATTAGAAAAGAATAAAATATTATTATTTTGATATTTCAAATTTTGGTCCATTTACAGGTGACTCAAAGGATATAAAAGAAGATCAATCCATTTCATTATTATATAATATACACACTTGCTCTTACAGGTACAACTGCTCCATCAAGAAGATCTTATAGGTTTTTGAAGAAGGAAGGTGTTATGATTATGCCCTAGCATGGATGAGTCTAGCTAGGGCATCATCATCACTTACTAAAGTAGAACCCTAAACTAGGGTTTCAACATCAAAGTTACAGCAGCTGGTTTTTTCCTTCTTCACCTCATGGGCTGCATCAGGTTTTTCAGGCAGCCCTCCATCCACCACCGGGCAGCCTCTATTTCTCCCTGGGCATCCCTCCTCCTCCACGGGCTGCCCTCCTCCTCCACGAGCAAGGGCTCAGCCCTCTCCATTTCTCCCTCAGGCAGCATACCCGTGAGGGTTTGGCCTACGACCAACCCTCGAGCAGCCTCCGGGCTAGCCCTTGTGGGTTGTGGGCTGTTGCATACTACTGCATCAGCTGCTAACAAGCCTCGTAAGGCCTCAGGCTATCAACCAACAGGCCCAAAGGTCCACGGGTAGCCCATAGGCTTGCCCAACAGGTCCCAGGAAAAAGAAAAAGGCACCGAGCAGCAGGATCCGGGCACCAGGAAGCAAACAGGTACAGCCGAGCAGTGATACGAGCAACAGTACGGACAAGTACAAGGAAGCTAGAAGGTACGTGCAGTAAATCTGGTCAACCTGCTAATTTGCGCAGGATAGAGAAAAATTAGGGCCACAAGCCCTAATTTGGAAAAATCTGTAATTGGGAAGTTTTTGTGAATTTGGAAATTTGATCTTCTGTAATTGTGGATTAACCCAGTTAGGGTTTGTGGATCTTTTTTGGAAAAACTTAGTCATCTCATTTACGAGATCAATTACTAATGCTTTTGGGGTTTTTGTCCTTTAAAGGTTTCCCCAGTGAAAAATCGTGTGTTCAATGTGTTGATGTGATTGATGTTATTTACTGCACTTTTCATTTGTTTATCAAATTTTTAAAAGTATTCATGCTAATACTAAAAATTCAACAGAAATGAACCACCATCATTAAATGGGAGTTAATGAAAGATAGGAAGTGAAAGCTAAGAAAAATTTGAAAATGCATGCACAAGTCACAAAACTCATAAGTTATTCCAATGAACAACTAGGACCTTAATAAACCACTTGGAAAACCACATGAATATACATAATATATACAAACCTTACTAAGCAGGGATCAAAGCTGAGAGAACCAGTTTTCCATGAGCCCACGAACCAGTTTGCCACAAACCGGTTTGTCACAAGCCGTTGAACAGTTAGGAGGTTTCAAGTTCGACTTTCGAGTGCTAAGATAAGAGAGAGAGCCTAACATAGGTATCGGGACAGCCGTCCACAACAAGCTCTGCTATAGTTCTAGTTGATGGCGTCGGGCGAAGCACAGACTCGTGTTTTTTTATTTCTCTCATAGCATCAAGCAAATTAGCGACAGCAGGGTGGCTACAAAGTTTCGCAGTTCCTCAGTCAACGTCTGAACATAAAATGTGGACTCATGGGCTAGGGTTTTCATTTATATAAAACAATTTTATTCAGTTTTTTAAGGTGAACGAAAACAAATTTAATCAATTTCTAAGACGAATTTCAACAAATTAGTTGAATTTATTCGCCTTGAAGTTCACCATTAAATCCTAAAGATTAAATGATTAAATTTGTCGTCTGATAAAATTTGGCGAATTTCGATTTTCAAGCTTGAAAATCAGTGAAAATCGGTGAATGGGGTGACTTATATTGCAACTAGTACAAATCACTAGAAAAACAACCCCACTCCATTCCCAAACTACCTATAGGTGAACAAACATATTAAGAAAGAATAAAAAAAATAAATTATATTAGTGTCCACAAATGACCAAAATAGGTCAGAGGGACACTTAAGTGCATAAGCGACATTGGCAATGTTAGAATGCCTCTTTGAAAGGAAAGAAGAAACACAAGAATCTATACTAGTAAAACAACAAATAACAAAGTAAGGTAAACCCAAAATAGGTAAATTTTAGAACAAGCACTCTTGTAGTAGATAAGGTTGACTGGATCAAAGTTGTCAAACTTGGAGTCGTAAAAATCTCGCCCAGCTTTTGATTCTAGAGTACTCAACAAAACTTGGTAAATACAGAAAATAATTTTGACATTTCTAATAGTACAATATATAAAATAGCAGTTTCTCCAACTCAATCTCAACCTCTTGAACAGAACATAACTGAGTATCCTATCCACCAATGGTATATGGGGATCAATCTCAATTACCAACTAGTGAGAATAAACCCTCAACCAATCAAGAGAGATCCTACATGTAGGAATGCCACAAGGAATAAACACAAATAAGATACAAGAGAGATGTGATTATTAAAAATCTATTTAATTGGAGTCATGGATATATTTTGCTTGGTGCACTTCTATTTGTGTGATCTAACACTCTTAGTTTGTAAAAAATGTTTCCTTTGACCAATGATGTGTGAAAATATATAGATATACATATGACAATTTGTTTACAAAAAAGGGGCTACAAGGGTGGTCACCACATGTATAAGCACAATGAGCTCAAAATTCATAAAAGCTAACAAAATTGCTCTAGATCATTTGTCATAAATATAATGACACTTGGTAATACAAAACATAAGTTGAAAGTCGCAAAAAAGATTCCCATTAAGGCACAAAAATGCATAAAGCCAAACATTACAAAAATTAGATAATGTAGTCACTGTTACCTCCCAAAGTCTCGAAGAAGCATGCTAGCCGAGGAGAACCAAGAGGAAAAGCCAATGTCACCACAACAATCCCCTTCGCAATTTTGGTTGGCTCTTCTCCAACTCAAGGGGGGCCTCCCTAAGATCAGAATACTAGAGTGATAAGATATAGAGTACAAGATGAAATGAAGAGTAGCTTTGGAAAAACATGGGTTTATGTAGTATAGGCATATGATAATAAGTGATGGGAGGATAAAGGGGACCGCTTTAAGGACTAGTGACAATCCAATCAAGGGAAAATGGAATCAAAAGATCACCAACTAAGAGGGCCTTGCTAAATAGATCACCAAGAGAAGAGAATTGCTTCCTCCAACTCCAATCTACTTGGTGGATTAAAGGTGAATTAGGGTTTACAATGAAAATGATCGAAAAAAGCATCCACTTCCTTCCTAGCTCTAAAAGATGCACCCCATAAATAAAGGTTTATGGCTGCACAATATGAACGAAGGGAAAGCTACAACACAAAAATCTCATATAAATACAATGCAAGAAAGAATGAAGTAGAAATTATCTTTAAACATGTTTCTCCAAAGGGGCAGTAGTACCCTTTCAATGGTTCAAGCAAAGCATAGAAATGACAATGTAAAACACCTAACACAACTTATAAGTTACAACTATGAAGTTCGACCAAGCAAGAGAAATGCACCACACATGAACAAGAAGGGAACCCTTAAGGAAAATTTACTCCAAGAAAAAGATATGTCAATTAGGTTCAAGAGAAAGAGAACTACAAAAATCCAACCTTGAATACTGAATGAGAGGATAAACCCTTATGTAGGTTTCAATACTTCTCTTCACAACAATAAAAAAGTAATAAACCCTAGATCTACCCTAGGATGGAGTAAACAAATCCAAAATACTCCAAATACTAATTAACAATTATAAAATTGCACATGAAAGAAGTGGTCAATGCCACATGTACAATATCCAAGAGATAACAAGGCCCAAGAATAGGGTGCATCCATCAAATGAGAGTGAATCATGACAACAAGTCAAACCTAGCCTCCAAAGATAGCGCTCCAAGAAAAAGGCCTCAAAAGGTGGAGCACTTCCTCAATAAAGTGAAGGCTCTCCATGAAAAGGCTCCAAAAGGTACACACGGCCAAAATACAGTGCAACTCTTTAAACAACAATTCTAGAATTGTTAACTTCCTCAATATTTATCAAATTTTCTAATATAACCACTTGTAAAAAATCCCACAACATCTATGCATCTAATGTTGTTGAGATGGCAAAATTCTAGGCACTTTTTCAAAAATGACATGTATGAGTGTGTAAACAACACTCCAAAGGGGTTAGCTCCATGAATGATGCATCAAAATCCAAGTAGACAGCCTCCAAGCAGGAACGACCCCTCCTAAAATAGCTCAACAAGTGGCTAAGATATCTCCAAAGTGGCAAAGTACATGAACATATATGCAAAAAAAACCCACACGTAGTAAAAGATGACCAATGTGTGTCAACATGCGTGCTAGCATGTCAACTCATTAATATAATAACATAACCATGCCTCCACATATGTCCCAAGAGAGAGCGATCAAGGAAGATGATATGTTAGCTCAAACATACTCCTCGGAATCACCATTATGCAAAAAAATATGTAGTACTAACTTGCACGAAATGTGGAAACGTGTACAAGTTTTAGAAACGGGAACGCTTGGAAACGTGACCCCCCAAAAATTGGTATGTTGGGGGAAACGTGATATATATATATATATATATATATATATATATATATCTGTGTGTGTGTGTAGTTTTTTAAATAAACACATTATCTCACGATAAAATAAGAATGAGCAGTTAATTTGTAGGTAGGCTTAGAAATGATTTCAAGATAAATTTGTTTTCATTTTCCATAAACTAGGGTTTTTTAGATTTCCTATGGGTCCCAAGCCGCTCATGGACCCTTGGAGATTTCCCATAAGTTTCTAAGAAGTTTCTGTGTTTCTACGTGTATTCAGTATCAGTACGTGGGGATTTTAGGAGTTTCGTGCAACATAGATGTAGTACCATGCCCCAAACACCAGAATTGGAAGTCTAGAAAGAGGTTGGCATAGCTCCAATGCCCTTGGGATCTAGGGGGAATGTTTTAAACCATTGGAAAGCCCTTGAGATAAGCTTTCCAACCATATATCATACACCTCCAACAAAGCAATGGTGTGAGAGAACAACCCTTCTGAAAATGGCCCATAAACCAGAATCTAACGCCCATAAACTATTGAAATGGCCCATAAACCAGAATCTAACGCCCATCAAGAATGTCCTATTTCTCCAACGCCTTGAGGAATAAGAGGAGTGTTCTACACCATTGGAAAGGTCTCAGAAAGTGCTTTCCTACCAGATATCATAGGCCACCTTCTGAGCTAGGGCATTGGACATCCAAGGTCCTGAAGTCAAGGTCCTATTATGCATAAATCACCCCAAATTGGCACAAGATCATTAAGTTTAAGGTGTTGATACCATCTATATATGTGTAGAACCAAGAATAAGCAAGTGACCCTGAGCACATCAATCATCCATCATCAACCAAGGCATCAACATCATGAAGAACCATATGCTACAATCTAGCACCAAGACCCTAAGACCATCCGGAAGAATCATCAACCTGCTTTGTGATGAAAATCACAAATGAAATCATAAGTGGACACCCATGCAAAATGGGGGGTGGGGGGGGTGGGTGTAACAGTCACCAAATCAACCCCCCCCCCGCCCCCCAAGTGGATGATAATCATTACAAATTTGGAGGGTCCCCACCCTTGTTCATCAGCTCCATGTTAGGTACCACCATATTAGTCATCATTTGAAAGGTACTTTCTCCTAAAAATTGTCAACTAGAGAGTTGGAAACTTGGCATTTAATGTTCATGCAGGATGCTCTCTCTTTTCCCTAGTGACCTGGCCAGCTCTATGCCAAGGCCTCTTCACCCCACTCTGAAGTCAAGATCAAGTACAAGGCGTCACAAAAGAAGCAGGAGGCTCTCTGCTCATGGTGCAAGGCACCCCCCCCTAATAATACAGGACCAACACTGTCTTCCATGCCTGCACCATAATTTATAGCAAGAGATTTACACATATCAAAGGGTTGTCAAAACTTGTCAATTTGGGCTTTGTTTAAACAGGATATCATTCCAATTTTCCCTAATATAAAAATGAACTTCAATTCTAAAACACTTACCATAGGACACGATATTCTATGGTCGATGTAACTTGGGCCCTAACAAAGAAAATATACACAAGTACATAGAAGTTAGCCACAAAAGTCTAAAACCCACTTCGAGGAAGACTTAGCAAATGTGTAAAACTAGAAAATGTATTTGAGGCCTTTGAGGAAATTTCAAAAATCCATGGTTAACACAAATTCAAAAATTTCACCTCATTTACTTGAGGTTTCCTAAATCGATTTCCTTTGAACTTTTCGGCCATATGGCTGAGTTTGCAATATACATTATAGCAGCATATATTTCACTTATGTCCAACCAAAAACATAACACAGCCCAAGAAAATAAACACTGAACAAATGTACTTCAAAGAAACTGTGTTTCTATCCCTAAAGGCACAATCACCAACATAAAACAGATCTGAAAATAGCTTATAAACAGCAGATTTGTTACAAGTACAACTACAAATCTGTCCTCTTAGCTTCCATTTACTTGTCAAATCACTCAACAAAGTCTTTTGTGTGTTATGTTAAATCAGCATACATAACTGGCACTAGAAACTATTCAATCACAATGAGAACATAAGTTGAAAATCAGATCTGCAAGTACACAAAGTTTAGAGTCTGGACAGCAAAGTACACTTCATATACACATAAGGATGAAATTAGAAGTACATACAAACAGCTTATTGCAAGCTGGTACAAGATAGTCCTTCAAGCTTATCACAATCTAGGACTCTTCAATGCATCCAAACCTTAGCTACGGCATCTAGCATCAATAGAAAACCTTAACCAGCAATCATGGCCTATAAAGGCATCACACCAAGCTAGTCTTAGCCAATCCAAAGGCTCTACAAAAAGATACAAAATCAACACCGACAAGTCTACACTTGATATTTCTCCAAGCCTGCCTCAGACAAGCTCTCCAAACAAAGCACTCTAGGTCTCGTCTAGGGTTTCTTTGCCGGAAACCTTAGGTCCTTCTCACACACGGACTTCAATCCTAGCACTTCAAGTCTTCTCAAGGTTTTGCCTCTCAGAAACCCTACTGTCTTCCTCCATTGCATCGACACAACAACAACAACTCAAGACATGTTTACCAACAAGATACAATGATCTAATGAACTCTCTTCTACCCATGCTTCTTGTCCATCATAGGGTTTGCATCCCACAAATCCTCACTCTTCTTCTCTTGCATCTCACAAGCATTGAGACCTATGCTGCAGAGAATCGCTAGGGACCCCCACGAATCGCTCCCAATTCGCGCTCCCGGAGGAATCGGTCCCAGAATCATGATTCCTCATCGATTCCTCTTGGGGGTGTTTTTGGGAATCATGATTCCTTGGGAAAAAAACGCTCCCTGCCATCCCCAAAATCGTTGAGGGAATGATGAGGTAGCGACGCTCCCAGAGCGATTCCTCATCGCTCCCTCAGCGATCCTAAGCAAAAGAAAACGATCCCGAAAACGCTCCCTCGCCGATCCCGCGGGTTAAGGAAGTTTTTTTTCAATTTTCTCAATTTTGCAAAAGAAAATTTGTTTTTAGTGATTGATTAGGGTTCATTCTACTACTCATTTGCTTGTTTTCATTTATCTGGTTAGGGCTTTGAGTGGCCTTGCTAGTTGTTTCAGAGCAAATTTGTAGGAGCTTGGATGGGAGATTGAAGGGGAGATTGAAAGCTTCTATTTGTAGGAGCTTGGAAGGAAGATTGAAGGCTTCCATAGAGACATTCAACCATCCTTGAAGAGATAAAGAGGTAGGCTCTAAAAACCCAATCTTTGTTTGTTTTTGAAAAAAATATCTCACTATGTTAAAATATTAAATCTTGTATGTGTTTTTTTCATACTCTTTCCAATTTATTCTTCTCCATCATTCTATTGTAGGCAAGAAGTGATTCTCAAATGAATCAAGAAACATGATGGGTATGTGGTTTTTGTTTTTGGTTCCGATTCTTCTCATGATGATGGTGGTGGGAAGTAGATTTGGTGGTGGCAATGATGAGAAGGAAGAGATAGGGAGTGGCACATACCATGGAGAGGAGGAGGAGGAGGAGATTGAGAGTGATGAGGGGCAAAAGCAAAAAGACACAACAATTTTGCGGAAGTATGTGACAAGGCGTGGGGGAGGGGGAGGGAGAGGGGGTCGAACCACAAAGTTTACATGCCTCCATTGTAATAAAACTTACATAGGTTCATATACCCGTGTGAGAAAGCATTTGTGTGGGCTTATGCCATGTGATCAAGGTAGGGCTACTGGAGTCAAAACATGTGACAAAGTGTCAACAAAAGAAAGAAACAAATACAGGATGCAAGAAGAGGCCACTCAAAATAATTTCAAGAGATCAAGGGTCGAATCTGAATCCCCACAGAGAATGTTTAGTAGTGGATCTGGATCATCATCCACCCATGCTAGTGGATTCTAGCCTATGCGAAAAACATTATCAGATTCCCTTGACCTTGGTTGCAGAGATTTCCTCAACCATAGCTTCTTTCCACACATCATGTTAAGTATCCTCCTTGAAACTAGAAGGCTCAGAGTTAATCAACACTATCATCAGTGCCATATAGGTAAGTCTATCTGGTGGTTTGCTCTGCCTTATGGAGCTCTATGGAAGTGTCACCTTCCTGGAATCCTGAACTGTGGACCTGAACCACTTAGGTCGTGGCCTAGTGTCTACCTGTTGCGGCTCATCCTCTAAGTCAATGACCAAAGGATCCTATCCACCTCACTCCCTCTGACTACCTGAACCTATGTCCTGCCCACCACCCAATGTCAAAGTCATCGAAGTCATCTTCAAAGGAATTGAAAAAATCAACATCAAAAGGCTTGCTATTGGGGAGCACGTCATTCATGGCGGTTGTCGATCTTTAAGCTTGAAGGCTTTAGACCCAACAATCTTATCTCCTTGGGCTATGGACTTCAACACATGGGCTCGTGTTTTGTTTGAGATGATAGCTTAGCTCGCATAGAGACCTGTAGGATATTTTAAGTAGCCTCCCAATCAAAGATGACACGATGGCAGAGCCACAACAAAAGGTCTTAACGCAAGAATCCACAATCTTTACAGTCTTCGAGTCTACCTTTATTTGCAATTTCATGACATCGGCACAGTTGTGAGGTTTGACCAATGCCAACATCGAGGTCACTTTTGTCGAAGGATCCAACATTGCGAGGGGCATAATACTAGTCAACTATTCTCTCGTGATAAGCTCTAACGCCACCCATATATGACATACACGTTGTGTCGGCAACACCGGTTACACTCGGCCTACTTCAACATATTTCTTGATTATGAGCTTACAGAAAATTCCTATCTAAGAGCTTCAATCTCATTGAGATTACTTGGAACCCTAGCTTCTAATGGCCTACGACTTTCCCGAGAAAATTTAATTCCAAATTGTAAACATAAATCTATGAAACTAGAAGCCCTAGTTTTCTGCAATGGCTGCTTTCATTACTGCTCTGATACCATGTTATATTTTTAAGATAGTGGTGTAACTTTAACTTATTTGCAACATAAACAAAATAGAATCACTGAAAGAATAACCATGCACAAAAACAATACACACAGGGATTCATCTTGGGAAACCACAAGGGAGAAAACCCAACAACCTTTTCTTATTTAGAGATTTCAATCCAAGATACAAGTACAATCAGATACAAGAGTGATCTAGTACAAGAGATCGCATAGAAGAATAAACGCCAAGATAGAAACCCTAGAAACAATTTTCTCCTTCCCTTGAGCGAACTTCTCCTTATGCTTGAGCAAACTTTCTTGGCTGATTGAATGAGTGAGACATCACTTCTTATTTATACTTGATTTCATGTATGTTTGTCCATTTTTATTGTAGGGGCCATGAAAAGAAGAAACTTTGTTTCTTATAGAAATAACCAACACAAATAAGCCAAATTAGAGTAATCCATGAATATAATAAAATATATGCTTGATAGAAGATAATATTACAAATGAAAATGATGTTTGTATAAATACCCATACCGGTTGCCCTTTTGCAAAGAGGCATAACCTTTCATCAAGGTGCCTCTTCATTAAGTATTAGTTTATTTAATTATTAATGTTTAGTTATTATATATATTTTGTTCATTACATTGCCTTCCCCTAGAAAGTTTTGTCCTCAAAGCTTTCTTGAAGACAAGGCATACGTCTGATTTCTTGGTTGCAATGTCATCTCTCGATCCTTTATTTTAGTACTTGCGACACTTGACGAAATGAAATGATACGAGTTACGAATTCCAAGGAAAAAATGTCGCATCGTCTGTGATGTGGTCCATCCAAGTTCTACTTTCATCGGAGGTGTTTATTGATCGTCTTGTTGGATAAATCTTCCCGTTTTTTGCTTAGGTTGTAGATTTGTGTTCTTTCGCTTCTGAATTTATAACTCCTTTGTTTATGTTCATTTTGACCCTGTCGTTGGTCAAAGTTCTTTTTGTAGTTTGGGTGTCGATAAGGAGTTCTTGTTGCTTGTTTTTATGCTGGATTGACTTCCTTTTAAACTGTGATGGAAACCGAATTTGTATTTTTTTCTTCTTCCTCAACTGGATTTAATTTTTTGGATAGTCTAGATGCTTCCTTCTGGATTTGAACTAACTTGTTCTCCAATAGATTATTATTATTCCGAATCTTCTCAAACCTTTCGTCTTGGAACTGTTTGTCCTCTTTTAACTTCTCGATTTGTTCCTCTAGTTCTTGATTAACCTTCTTCATGGCGGAATTTTCTTCGTCCTTTCCCAATAATTCTTGTTGAAGAGCTTGAATCTTCTCTTCTAACTTTTGACTGCAATGAACTTTATCCTTTGCCTTCTTGATTTGCAGAAGTAATTTATGATTATGATCTCTTAAACGAGAGATTTCTTCTTCTTTACCTGCAACAACCTTGTCGAAATCCTTGTGTATCATCTCTATTGATTTCTCATTTCCCTACAACATCACCTTTAATATTTCTCTGAAGTCTTCAGATGATGCAACTTTTGATTTTGACTTCATGTTAATGTCCTACAATGTGATTTTCTTCTTTTTGTAGGGAAATGTCATAAAAAAAATTCAGCATTTAAGATAAAAGTCCCCAATGTTTCTAGCCACAGTAATCCCAAAACTAGGTCACCGTCGCTACTCCACAAGAATTTAGCTATAAATTGTGAGACGCCAATATAATCTCCAATGTTCCATTGTAAATCGCTTATTGCATATTCTTTGTTATTCCAAAAGTCTGACCTTTCAGTTATATTTGACTCTGGAATTGCTCACTCATTAGCAAATTCATCAGTAATATAATTATTGCGTTCGCCGAGAGCAATAGAAATAGTAATGTCTTTACCTCTAATTGTTCCTTTTATTTGGAATAACATTGAAACATAAGTTTTTAAAGTGCTTGGAAATCTTCCTTGTCTTTCGCCATGCGACTCCATTTTATTATGTTTTTTTTAAATAATATCTTCTTTATTATTATTAAATAATAATAATAGTAATTGTTAATTTGAAAAGTATGGTGAGAAAATAATGGAAAAATTAAATATTATACTAAATAATATTATTATTATCTATATAATACTTAATGGGGCGGACGCAGGGACAGAGGCAGCGTGTAGGGAACGACGTGGAGAAATGGGACAACAAGGAGGAATGAGAAAGGGCAAATCGGGAGAGGAGTGCGGAGGTGGAGAAACATGGATTCGCGAGGAATAGAGGAGGTCGAGAGGAAGTGAGGAACGGTGGTGGTGATGGAGATGGTGGTTGAATGAGGGAGTGGTGGAGTAGAGGAGGTGGCGTGGCAAGGAAGGTCGCGAGTAGGCAGTGGATGCGGCGGCAAACAGAGGACACAGTGGCCGTGGAAGCGAGGGAGAACAGACAGAGGATGCGGAGGCCGTGGAAGCGAGCGAAGTGTAAATTTGAGCACATAGATCTGTAGACAAACACACAACTCACAAAGTAGATCACACAATTTACTCAGCAATTGAAGAATGAAACAATGCAAAATGGCTTGCAGCTGTGAATGCTTTCATTAATCAAAAAGTAATCAGATGATAATTACAATGAAGCAAAATGGCTTTAATAGCCACATGAAATTCGAATCCACATGAGGAAATTCGAATTGATAGACTCTACTTGACTGTAGGTAACTAAGACCTTGTCTAAATCACTATCGGAGGACTCAATAGTTAACTGACCTTGTCTAAACCATAACCGGAGTTCATCGGAGCTCTAAAACACAACTCAAGTGTTACATTCAGTGTTGACTAAGGTTAACTGACTGTGGTAGGTGAGAAATGCGCCCCACATGAGTGCAGTCAAGTAAACCTAGTGCTAACTGAATGTAGAGGACTAGTACTGAATGTAACTAACTCCTAACTTAGCTTCACTAGTCATCAACTGAAGTGCACTGACCTTGGTTGGCTTCGACACTCCCAGTGGCTTCCTAAATTGTAGGGATTGGTCTAGGGGGCTCCTAAATTGATGCAATCAAGTGCAATCAATGGCAGTGAGCCTCAATTAGTGTTCCCCACACTTTAGTAACTGAAACATGTGCCCCAATTAGGCCAAGTGGACCCAATGGTGTTAATGACTATAAATAGACTGGATGGACTCCCGATTTAAACATATGACCAAATTTGGACAAGGGAGGATTAATAATCCTAACACCCCCCCTGAATGCTAACTTGGACAAACTATGGGCCCTGGTAACTAAGACCATAGGTCACCCATTACATCAAGTAAAATAAAGTAACTGCTTAATACAAGGAGCTGGGGAAAAAACCACATGGAAAAAAAGCCCCCCCTCTATCTAAGCAGGTAGAATCAGGTCTCAAGTTTGAGAAACTTGAAAATATGTTGCTACAATCTTCATCTCTGTGAGGTAGTGAAGCAGCATGCATGGTGTGCTGTGCACAGGTATTCTGGGGCCTGGCGTGTAGACTTCTCCTTCTTCTCCAAAAATGATGATGGAAGGAAGGAGGAATGTAACCTTTGTCTCTTGCTGAATGAAGAGGTGTATGATCATATCCATTCTTCTGAATGTAGTAAGACTGAGCCCTTGCCATATAGCATCTTACAGGGAGTCTACTGCATCTCCCTGAAGGAGGTAAGATAGCATGACATAGTGCAAGGGTCTTTCCTTTCTGAGTGTTAGGTGAGTTTCCAGTCATCTTCCTAGCTTCCAGTTTGGAAGTAGGGACTAAATCTAGATCTGAGTCACCCTGAATCTCAAGGTCATAAACTGATATAGATGGATCTGCATTACTAGTAGAAGCTGTAAAAGAAGTAGATGCAATGATTTTACCTTCCCTTGGAAGTGGCTGTTGAGAGTGCACTGGTTCTGAAGGAGGCATGAAATGTGAGAACTCATATGCTTTTGAAGCATGATTTGTAGTACCCTTTGCTATGATGCTCCCAGTAGAGATATCTGTGATCTCCACTGAGTCAGGACCAAAGATCACTCACTTTGGAGATCCAGTATGGGTCATCTGATAGACAGATAACAGGTTTGAAGCTAGGGAGGGAACAAATAGCACATCTTTGAACCTTCCATGTTCAAGTTGGATAGAGCCCTTCCCCTTTGTTTTGACTTTATTGTTATTGCCCATCAAAATACTAGGACCATCAAGGGACTGAAAAGAAGAGAATGATTCTCTGGATGCAACCATATGGTTGGAAGCTCCAGAATCAATGAGGAAGACAGGTGCTGATGTGCAGCAAGCCTTCAATGCATGGCCTTTCCTTTGGTATTCTTCATCTTCTTCTTCTTCTGAGTCATCCTTCCTTGCGCTAGCTGGTACATAAATGTTATGTTTCTTCAAAAGAAGAGTCATTTCATCAAGTTGTCTTCTCATACAGGAGCTTTGTGAATGGAAGCCCCTTCCACAGTAAGAACAGAGGAACTTGCCTTTGCCATTCTTCTTGCTTCTCTTCGAACCTGAAGGTTCCTTTCACTGCTCTTTCTTCACAAGGGACTCATCTCTTTGCTTCCCTTTGTCATTCGCTACCTTATCTCCTCTTGCAACTAGAGCTAGATCTTTGGGAGATCAAATGATCCCCATTTGGATCAATTTATCATTCTCAGAAATAAGAGATTGGATGAAGGCATTAAGAGTGGGCATCTTCCAATTTGGAGTAGTGAGCCTTACTGTTTGGAAGGTGGATACAAAGACTGAGTAGTCTGCATTGAGCTTTGTGAGAATGGCAAGGATGAGTTGATCGCTTCAACTGATATATCAGGTTCTTAAACTTTGTGAAGAATTCATTCAGAGATTCGAAATTGGATGGATTGAGAGTAATCGGATCATTTTCTAGCTGATGGATCCTCATCTCATCATGCTTATCAAATAAGGAAGCAAGCTTGTCCTCCTTGGGAGTGTCCAAGTCTTGGATGTGAAATCGAAGATCCCTAGAGACTGAGGAGAGCATGAGTCCATGGGCTTCATCAAGCCTGTTCATGTACTTAGCTTTGTCTTTATCTGATTCTGGCTCTTCCTTTGTTTCTTTTATGAATCTGAAGAGATGCTTGGTGCGGAGCAATACTCTCATGTCATCCTTCCACTGGTGATAGTTGAAGGGAGTGAGAGGCTCCACTGGATGAGCCATTTTGAATGTAATAAGAAAGAGTGAGCTGTTGTAGCGAATGCAGTGAGAAGAAGATGCTGCTTGTAGCGAATGCTGTAAGAAAAGTTGATAACCTGTCACACAATCAAACATACAAAGTAAGGTCGACAGTCTGCACTTTTGGAATTTCCTTCACACCCAGCATAGTTGATCAAGCAAGCTTGATCAATAATTTCCTAACTTGGGATATTAAGTGGTAAATTCTCCGCTTCTGGTGCAGTACTGGAAGGAGCAATTTGCCCAAAAAGAATGATCCGGCTGGAGATCTGAGGAGGAGAGGAGTCTTGTCCACCGAGGCTCTGATACCATGTAAATTTGAGCACATAGATCCGTACACAAACACACAACTCACAAAGTAGATCACACAATTTACTTAGCAATTGAAGAATGAAACAGTGCAAAATGGCTTGCAGCTGTGAATGCTTTCATTAATCAAAAAGTATTCAGATGATAATTACAATGAAGTAAAATGGCTTTAATAGCCACATGAAATTCGAATCCACATGAGGAAATTCGAATTGATAGACTCTACTTGACTGTAGGTAACTAAGACCTTCTCTAAATCACTATCGAAGGACTCAGTAGTTAACTGACCTTGTCTAAACCATAACCGGAGTTCATCGGAGCTCTAAAACACAACTCAAGTGTTACATTCAGTGTTGACTAAGGTTAACTGACTGTGGTAGGTGAGAAATGCACCCCACATGAGTGCAGTCAAGTAAACCAAGCGCTAACTGAATGTAGGGGACTAGAACTGAATGTAACTGACTCCTAACTTAGCTTGAATAGTCATCAACTGAAGTGAACTGACCTTGGTTGGTTTCAACACTCCCAGTGGCTTCCTAAATTGTAGGGATTGGTCTAGGAGGCTCCTAAACGGATGCAATCAAGTGCAATCAGTGGCAGTGAGCCTCAATTAGTGTTCCCCACACTTTAGTAACTGAAACATGTGCCCCAATTAGGCCAAGTGGACCGAATGGTGTTAATGACTATAAATAGACTGGATGGACTCCCGATTTAGACATATGACCAAATTTGGACAAGGGAGGATTAATAATCCTAACACGAAGAATAGACAGGCGACGTGGCGGTCGTGGAAGCAAGTGGAAGTGGGACTGAGTAGGGATGAGGATGACGAGACGCGGGGGAAGACTACGGGAGGGAGTAGTGAAGGAAGTGGTTGTAGGTGGGAGCGCTGAGTAGCGAAGGAACAGTACAATGGGGATGAAGAGGGATCGCAGGCGTGGGGATGGGTGAAGGCACAGGCGGGAGGAGGGAGCTACGTAGGAAGGCAAAAGGACGTTGGAGATGGAGGGGGCGGTGAAAGATGGTGAAGCTTGGGGAGGGTTGCGAAGGGAGGGAAGAGTAGACGCAGGATGCGGAAGGGTTGATGTGGGTGCGGGAGGTGGGAGAAGCCGAGATGGTAGCTGGAGGTTGGAGCAGCGAAGGCCGCGGAGCGAGAGGGAAGACGCAGGAGCGGAGGGGACTGTCGGATGGAAGAAAACCCAGGGAGAATGGAGGGAACATGGGAGAGGAGGATGGAAGAAAGCACAGGGGAGGAGGGTGGAATGGTGGCTGGGAAAACGCACATGAAGACTGTGGAAAGGTGTGAAGAGAGTGTGGAAGAGTGATGGGAGAGGTATGCCGAATGGGTTGGGCGTGAGCACGTAGGAAGATGGGAGGAGGGAGAATGAAAGTGATACCGAGATTTTAAAATAAATGGCCAAGGGCCCAACAAAGAAACTCCTAGAGAAGATGGCCAAAGGCCGAAACCAAAACAAGGCTCTGATACCACTAAAACGAAGAAACTTTGTTTCTTATAGAAATAACCAGCACAAATAAGCCAGATTAGAGTAATCCATGAATATAATAAAATATATGATTGATATGAGATAATATTACAATGAGAATGATGTTTGTATAAATACCCATACTGGGTGCCCTTTCGTGAAGAGGCATAACCTTTCATCAAGGTGCCTCTTCATTAAGTATTAGTTTATTTAATTATTAATGTTTAATTATTATATATATATTCTGTTCATTACAAGTTGACTTTGCACAACTCATGGAGCCGACTTGACTTTTTGTACATATAATAATAATTGTTTATTATTAGATTTCTTCCTGGGTAGTCTTAGCTAGTGGGGATACCTCACGTAGTTACAAACATCAACACAAAGGAGTAAGATCTAAAGAGAGAGGAGAGTGCATCGTGGTGATACTGGGTGCATCCCTTGATTAGTTGCCATGCTTAGCTTCGACCTTCATGACCTTTCAAAAGGGTGCTAGTTTGGGCGGTAACAAGGAACATGCTTGGTTGTGGATTTCTTGTACTTGGAGAACTTGGTTGTGGATTAGTTGTACTTCAAGAACTTGGTTGTCGATTAGTTGCATTTGGAGGATTTGTATTCGTCGAGGATTGTTTGTCCTTGGTCTCCTTCATACATTGGATCCGAGGTTTAGCCGACTCTTCAAAAGGCCGAGATACGTACCCGTATTTAGCTTATTGCTCTGCTCAGACTATTGTCAGTGCTACCCACCCAGGCGGGACCAAGTGTTGGTTCACAGGGGCCTCAAGCCTCCTTGCTTCAATGGGGATCCAGTTAGATCGTCTTCCCCCATTCCAGTACTCACTAGATGGCCCGGGTCACCTTCTACCTATCCGACAACAGTTGAATAAGATGAAGATCATCACAAAAGATATTTACAAGCAATTCGTTCAGGTCACCTAGATCTACCCTCCGGGAGGGTTGCGCCCCAAGATGGCCTTTTATGCTGAGCATTTCTTGGAGATCAGAGACGAGCTCATTGTCCGGCCCAAGTATATGCTTCGTCACTGGATGCATGCTCTTCGGATCCCTCTCGGACAGTTCAGAGTTGGATCACATAGACTTCTGGTAGAGTCATATCACCAAATCGATAGAGCAGATAGGATCTGCCAACTGTGCCACCTACAGGAAGTGGAAAACGAGTCACATTTTATGTTCAAGTGTCATGTCTACTATGACATCAGAGGACCCTTCTACTGCGTATTCAGAGGGCCCCAAACTCTAGCTGCTTTCTTCAGATACACCGATCAGAGATGTCTAGCGCTTTATATTCAGGAGGCTCTCAGGTTTCGAGCCCAGATCCTCCAACCTCCCACTAGACCAGACACCACACACCGGATCACCGCGTTCTTCGACATACTACTGGCATCCAGGGGCACAAAGAGATCCACTAATTCTGATATCGACCCTACCCCCAGATCAGTAAAGGTTGGGGGCTCTCGACCCATGAGATCTCAGCGGCAGCCCTGCACCAGACCTCCCTCCAGAAGACGCCCAGGGCCATCCTGATCCCACCGACAACATTCCAGAGGGCGACCCGTGCCTACTGGCCCCGATTCAGGACAACAGACACTCTTACAGTTCACTCAGTTTTCTTTGTTCAGCATCGGATGTTTAGGAGTACCAGACCTTCCTCGGCCTCCTTTGCTCCTGGATCTGGTCCACTTTAACTCCTTCGCCCCTGTGCAGGACTACATGACTGGAACTAGAGCAAGAATTCTCCCATGCTTCGGCCTAGCTCGACTGGATTATCTTTACTTCCGTTTACTTCATTATCTATATTGTATATTGTACTCTCTTTAAGGGAGATCGTTTGATCCTCCCACATGCATACTCTATCATTGTAACCGACAGTCCTGTTGACCTACTTTGTGATCATTAGTGGACATTAATAAAATTATCTTATCTTATTATTATCTCCATTCCTGAATGTATTTCGTCTTTTATGCTTGTGTTGAGATCTTGCTTGATTTCTTATGTCCTTGATGTCTCTAATGATCTTCTATTTGAGATTTTGTGTTAAATATTGTTTTAGCTTGTAATTTTTTTGTTTAATCTCTTCCCTTAGCTCCTCGTGGTTTTTATCCATCTTTTCCTTGAGTTCCTCGTGATACTCCTTGTATTCTCTCTGTACCTTTTCCATCTTGGAAGTTGGAATTAATATCTAGCATTTTCTTGGTGACTAGAGGACTATTTATTTTATCTATTTTGACTGAGTTAAATTCTTCCATAAGAACTCAGAATTTTCCTGAAATTTTGGAATTGTACGGCTGTTGAAATTTCAAAATTGTGCGATTGCTCTAATTCAAGGGACAACAATGTATGTGTTGTATGTGATGAGATGGCTGTATGAGATATGAAAGATGTACAACGCGATCCCCCTTGGCAGTTGCACAGTCTACATAGTATTGCAACTAACACTGATCTACAGTTGTGGCAAGAGTGCTAACAGCAGCAAATATGATTTCATTGTACATCCGTACAGGCAACAGAGTACAGCAAGGGTGTGATGACTTGTACAGTGGAATAGCGATGTGGTACAAAAGAGCATGTGCCAGCTGAAGTGATAATGGTTGTACGAACAATGTAAAGAAAAGTACAGTGTCAAATTCTCAATTCCCAAGTCTAGGAAACATGGCTCTAATACCAATGCAGTCGATATAGTCACTCAACTAGCTCAATTAATCTGAGAACAATAAAATATATGATATATAAAAAGATGAATGAATAATAATGATGCTTTTACAATGAGAGGGTCCCATTTTATTATTTTAATAATCCTAAGGAGACATCTTGGTGAGTTTACTATTAAATCATTTACCCATCTTTCAGTTGTTTATTTATTTTTTATTACTTAATTTATTTATTTATTATTTATGTTATTTAGTTTCTTTCCTAGCTTATAATTTGTGTACATAACAGAAATACCAACTTATTATGGTCAAATTAATGCTAAGAAATTGAATAGCTGGCTGAAACAATTAAAAGATTATTTTGGTCTTTATAAAATAAAGAATCACAACAAATTTCTTTTTCCCATTAAAAAATGTTGAGACATGCTCTGTTATGGTGGGAGAGTGATGTAGATGTCTCGAGGCTAGGAAAAAATTCCATGGTTACAAAGTGGGAGGATCTCAAAGAATTGTTGAAATCACAATTCTATCCCATAGGCTACAAAGAAGAAAAAATCAAGAAATTGAAAATACTTCGGCAAGATCAAGGACAAACTGTTCAATAATACATGTCCAAATTGTGGAAGCAAGCCATCATGTTCTGTATCTCTTTGGAAGAGCCTAAGATAATAGTGAAGTACCATGGAGACATATTTAGTCATATCCGAAGGCAATTACAGCTGCTAAGTGTGAAAAAGATAGAGGAGACAAGCCAGAAAGCTCTCTACATTGAGTTGAACTTCAAGAAGGTGCTACAACAAAAGGACCAAGAAGAACCAGACCAAAGGGAAAAAGATTGCAACCACAACCCATAAGGGAAAGATCGCAATAGACATTGTAAACACTGTGATGTAGATGGGCACATGAGTAAGAAGTGTTGGGAAGTTCATCCGAAATTGTTTCCAAAATGTTACAAATCAGTGAAAGGAGCAATCGCGGTGACCAAGACAGAAGAAACAATGGTAGAAGATAGCTTGGATGTGGATGAAACCATTGTCTGCACCATAATTGCAATAAAAAAGGGCATGTGGAAATAGAAATGAACTATACCAAATTAAGGCTCAAGTGAAGAACCAAAAGGTAAATGCTTTGTTTGACAACAGTTCTCAATGTAATTTGATTTTTGAATCATTAGTAGAGGAACTTCGTCTAAAAGTTTATGATCTAGCACAGCTATGTTCATTGGATTGGATCATAGAGAAATTTGCCATGAGAATCAAAGAGATTCAATATTAGGTTTTTCATTAATGTTGTTTATGTTCATGAAGTAGAATGTGAAGTTGGACCACTAGATGCAAGTGAAGTGATGTTTGGCAGCCCATAGTTTTGGGATAGGGATGCGACTTTCTACAGGAAATAGAAAAAAGATCACTTATTTAAACGTGGTAAGGCCTACCACCTTTCCAAGTATATACAACCTTTCTTAAGACAACTGAATAGATGAACATAAAAATGCAATGCAAACCAAATACATATTGATTACACCTACCGTATTTCACTACAGAAAAAAATGATCATGAAAACAGGCCCATAACTACATAGTATATCGAAGTGTACCTGTGGGCAACTTCACCTATACAGATACTACAATTACATCTATAGATTGTTATTGTACAAATTAGAATAACTACATTTAAGCTTGTTAGATGTACCTTAGAAAGTTTTTTTTTTAAATAATAGAAAACACGGACTTTAGTTGTATTTAATGAAATCTACTCTTTGCAGAGTGCTTATCAGATTTGTGCTCAAAGCTTGGGGAAATACAATTCCATTCATCTACGTTTTACTACCAGTTCAAAGCAACCCTTGGTTGATCTTTGAAAATTTGCTTTAAGCCAACAAGCTCTAACTAAATGGAAGAATAAATTACCAAAAAAAAAGAATAGAAATGCCAAAACTAATATTTCTCTAATACGAAACATCAAATGAAGATATCATGAAATTCTATAAACTAAGATCACCCTGTTCAAAATGCATTAGAACGTTGTGTTAGTCTATAAATACACAACACAACTAGCACAAATAAGCAAAGGAGACTATTTTCTAAAACAATCAGAAATTTTATATCATCAAATGTATAGGGCCTCACCTGTGTATCATATGTGCCAACTCTTTGTGAAGGAATGCACAGATTGTAACCCAAGTAGGGTCGTCCCGATAAATCCTGCAATCAAAAATAAAATAAAAATAAGAATAAAAGTAGTATGGTTTGATGGATTAACTACTTAGATTACCAAAACTAGACTCAAGCAACCCACTGCAAACAATATTAAGGGTATTTGAATAAGATGGTAAGCAGGTACCCCTACATTGGGACTTGAGTCACCAGGTTTGTCTTCATGTTTGTGCTCTTGCTCAAAGAAAACAATGAAATTCAAAAAGAAATCGTCAACTTACATTAATTTTAAGGTTTTCCTTGGAAAAATACTTTCATAAATTTAATTTTAAATTATACATTTTTTTATTATTAAATACAACTTCAATAAAGTAATAGAAATTTTAAATTTTAACTAATGGGTGAGAGGGTGCGGAGTGAGCAAGCTGAGGGAGATTGTGGGCAATTGGATGGAGGAGGCCACAACACACAAAGGGAGAAGGTTGAGGACGCACATGTGACAACAGAACGAGAGGAAAGGGAAAGGGCCATAGTCTAGAAGGTGATTGAAATGGGGAAAGAGGATCACAATACGAGGTCGAGCACGGAAGGGGGCATGGAGGAACCAGCCTGAGTGACGTGGCTAGAGGTGAAGCTAAGGAGAGGAGTGACAAGGGAGAAGAGGGGAGTGGAGGGAAGAATGGGTTGCGAACAAGAGAGGAGAGGTCGACATTTGACAGGGGGTTGAGTAGTCGAGGTGGTGTAGTGGTGGAAGAGACCCATCTCAAAAGTATCCCATCTCAAGGAGGATGGAAGGGGGGGCACACGCAAGGAGATAGCAGGAACACGATGTGAGAAGGTACCGAGAGGGAGTGAAAGTATGGATTTCATTAGGTCTAGGTCTTGGCTTGATCATCTTGGCAATCTGAAGGGAGGTCATCCAATGGGTGTCAAGAATGCTTATCGTCAAAGAAGTATGTCGTGTGAACAACCATCAAACTACATCTCCATTAACCCAGACGATGATGGGAAAGTGAAAACCATACTCAAACCTTTGAATGCTAGGTTTTTCAAGGAGGAGAAGAATAGTGGGGTTGGAGGATCTATCATCAATTTGATTTCAGATGCCGAGAGCATGGATAACAAACCCCCGATGGTGGAAACCCACATGCGTGTGACATCCTTGTCGAGATGGTTGTCGCTCCTAACAAAGTGGTTGAGGATCTAACAATGGGAGAGGCAATACATGTGGAGGACTCTATCCCAACACCATCCCCGGCTCAACTGGAGGCTTCCCCAAATTATGAACAAGGTGATTTTAACTTTTTCCTTGCAAACAACAAGGAATACTTCGAGGGACTCATGCACCTCGATTCATGATAAATCATTTTGTACCTTTTGCGGTGTAAGCAAGATGAGGAAGCCTTTAACTGATTGGCCCTGCTAAACTAGGAAGCTATGGAGATTTCACTAATCTCTTATTGGGGTTTGGGAGCGAAATATGTGTACCTTCTTGTAAACTCAGACACGGTCGCTTGACATGTTCTATAGTTTGGCACCTGAAACATCATTGGCTCCTCGGCCTATGTGCAATCTTGGCAAGCAAACTTTAACCCAAAGGGTCATCACCAAGCCAACTACCCACTATGGATTGAGTTTCCCAACCTTCTAGCTAATACACACCCGTCTGTCAATCTGTTTGCCCAATGGTATGGCAAAGTCCTTATTCCTCATGGACGGCATAACTCCTTACATGCTTCCCAGAGGGTTTGTGTTGAGGTGGATTTGAAACGGAAGTTCACCTTCATTTTAGAATACACCATAATATGTCAACAAAAAGTGTCATTTGAACTAAATGAATGCTTGCTTTGCATGCCAAGCCTAGGATTACTTGATTTGCAATTTCCCTCAACTTTGACCTCCATAGAGGGAGGGCAATGGGGAGAAGTTACCCTCCTTGATTTTGAGCTTGGGGATAGGAGACACTTCAATGGCCTCCAAGCATAGGGGTGGTATCAAAGGTTCTACAAGGACAAGTTTAGGAGGTGGAGCACATGGCAGTGTTGCAAGAGGTAATTTTTTAAGGATTGGCGATGGAGCAGGTGGCAATAGAGTGGGTGCCTCAACCTTAGGCAGAGGTGAAAGCACAAGGATTGGTACAAGTATAGGGATAAGTATAGGTACCAAAGGTATGGGAAACATAGGTGTTAATGGACCCTAGATGTCTCCTGGCTCTGAGGTTCCAACATTGGTCCCTAGCACATCGGGCATGAGTTGATAGCCTAATCTTTCTCAGCTCGAAGGCACAGTGCTAAGAAATAAGATGAATTGGTTGGGTGGAAGCAGTGTGGAGGATGAGTAGGAGTGGCAGGTTAAGTCACCATCCAAAAGAGAAGGTGATTTCTTCCCCCACACAGATGGATAAGTCAATTGGTGAGATGAGCCCGAAGCGAAAGTCCCACAAGGATGCGATAGTCCAATCAACAGACTCACATGGTCCATAGGGATTTGAGATGCCCAAACGATACAATAGCATGGGAATCAATCGCATGTTGGAATCAAGATCTCATTAATGTCCTAGAAAGTGCGAGGGATGATGATTCCCAGCCGCAAGTAGTGCATGAGAGGTGTTTTACAACGATTCCAACCAAATGTAACTTTCAAGCAAGAAGTTAAGTCGGTTGGATTTCAGTTGTGAGACAAAATGAATTTTTGTTGGAATGGACCCTTTTGGGCTTGTTGCCACCTTTCACACACCTGGGGGGGAACGTGGCAGAAATCTTCAAGCCACTCGGTGTGTCCTTGGGGGCAAGTCTCGAGTCAAGGCTGTCACCTTGTTCTTGACTCCTCCGTTTAGGCAAACTCCTAACGAAGCCAAGGGGGGTAGACCCTACGAGTTACTAAGGCTGGTTACTTAGATGATGATGAGTAAGTTTTTTAGGAGTTTTGACAAATGAATTCGACACAAGATATTTGCAATATTTGTTATACCACAACAGCATAGAAATCAATACTTGATAAGCAGTAATGTGGAAACATATGATAATATCAAAATAGATCAGTGCCAATAATGGAGTCCACAAATGAGATTGCTGTTGAAATACAAATGGGTGTTGCAAGTGCTCTTGGCCAAATTTTAAGTTAATGTATGATGAGTGAATTAAATTAGGCGAAGGGACTCCAGATATACCCATGGGGTACTTGAAGTATGTCCAAAAGTAACAACCGCTACGGTTACCCGCAAGGAATGTGTGGGCAGAATGGAGTCTCTAAGACTGTGTTCATAATACACCCGCTAGGATGTAATAGAGATCGGTGCCTCGAGGTCACTGTCCAGTAGTTCCCACTTCCTTTGGGTATTTGGCCACCATTTATGGTTCAATCGAGGCGTTGGATTTTCGCCTGAGCTGGTTAATTGGGGAAAGTGAATCCTAATTATTCTAGTCACTCGTGTTGCTTTTGATGCAGCTTGACTAATCGGACGAACCACAGCCAAGTGCAGAGCATACACACCGGAGCCTTGATAAGCTTTTTAAGAATTTTAAGCTATGTTCTTTGTTAAAAAAAGGAGAACCTCCAGGAACCTCTTTCAGTCCAAGCGGACCTCAATTAGGAAAGCGAGGAGGGGTTAATTTTAGATCTAAGTTGCACTGAAACAAATACGGGAACGGATACGGATACGGGGAGGGAAACAGATACCACAAATTTTGAAAAATGTGAGATGCGATACGGTAGGGAAACGACAGCAGACTTATAAAGTATGTATGTCTCATGGCCTTTTTGATATATATATATATATATCAAAAAGGCCATGAGACATACATACTTTAGACTACCGTTCATCAATTAGATTTAAAGGTAGTTGTTTCATTTATAACAATTAAAATCAACAAACTCAAATATTGTCTTAAACAATATTCTTCTACCTCAAGTACCATAGATAAGTCACCCGCTGGCAAGCATTTAAACAGGAACATGTCAACTACTTCTAAACATCGATTTCAAACCCTAAAATTACTTGATGGATGTATCCAAATGTTACCATCTAACAAATATTACGTTGTTTACACCTCTAGAAAAGTGTTAAAATTTGTGATTAAACACAATTTTTAATGTAAGATAGACTCAACTATGTTGTATTTAGGTTGGTCCACTCACTGACGAGACAATCAACTAGGCAAGTGAGAGTCAATTGACCAACCGACTGGTTCCAAAAGTGACTAACTGACTGGCTCTTAAAGGGCCTAAAATCATAGGATTGTCTATGATTTGCAACCGACTTGGATATTCAAATTTGACATAATCAACCATGTTTTAAGGGGATTAATTAAGCACACAAGTATAAATAAGTGAGCTCATGTTTTAGTGCAACTTAGGTGCGAGTGTAATGACATGCAATCTTGCACTCTATGCAATAATACTATCTCTAGACATCAATGAGTTTCCTTGGATATGTTGTTTATGTTTTATGGTTTATACTAATAAAAATGCTTGAAATAAGATTAAAATATCACATGCACATCTTATGGAGAACTGGCTAAACGATGCACCATCATAATTCTCTCCACAACATAAGGATAGGGATATGAGTGTACTAGCAATGGAGTAAATAAGGCCATAGGTCAAGGGTTCATACTAATTCAAAAAGGAAAAGAAGAAAACTGAAGTTTGTTGGAAGATTATTGGAAATATGTGTTGGTTTATGTAACCCTTCATAAATGTAGTACACTATTTTGTATGGCTAAAGCTACCATTGTATCAATTTTGATATGCAAGTTGATTTATCACATATGCAAGTCATTGGGGTTTATTTAAAACGAAGTTGTGAGGAATTGGCAAAAAAACTGAAAAGAAAAAAAAAGTCATTGTACTTCTACACTAGGCTGTGAAACTGTCACTATAGTAGACAAGCATTTGATACAATAAAATGTCCACAGATCAATGATTTTTTGAACCAATGGTAGGCCTCTATCAATTTTGGAAAATTACAATGAAACACAATTAGTGAGCTATAAGATGTCAAATTACCATTCACCAATTTAGGATTAAGGTTTTGCTCTTAATTTATAAGCTTTGAGGCTTTATATCTATGTTTTGACGTTCAATTTAGGGTTATGGTTTTATAGTTTGCCTTTGGGTTTATTTATTTGTTTATTTTCATGTCAAAAAATCAATATTTCTAGTCAAAAACTTACCCTGTAGCAGCTGAAACGTTTCAAAAAACCAAGAAACTGCTGGAAACGTTCAAGGAAACGGATGGAAACTCTAGAAACGTTTCAAGAAACGGCTGGAAACAGAATGAAAACGTTTCTAATTTTTGGATATGGCTTGGAAACGTTTCAATGGCGTTTCCAAGCCGTATCCCCTCCGTTTAAGTTTCTGAAATGGGGAACAAAGTTTCATCTCCCCTTCCTATAAGTTTCAGGTAACTTAGTTTTAGATGATAAGAAATAAACAAAATAAAACAAACATCAAAACACAACTCACAGGTTATCTAATTAGTCCTACCACGCATCTCTTTCCCCTTTCGAGTCAATCGGGAAGTCATGCGGTAAGTAGTATTACTTTGAATTCGTAAAAGATATTGAAATGCTAATGATTCAAAGTATACAATGCTGCAATACAAGACAAAACTAGAAAAAGTGCAAAAAGTGCAAAAATCACAAAACGCGGGATCCCCCCTGGGGGGATGGGGAGCTGGCTCGAAAGAGCCTACTCAAACTTGTTTTTTATTATTAAGGGTTACAATAATCAGCAAATTAATTGAAAAAATTCCGCTTGATTCTTATACCGAACGAACCCAAGGGCTTACAAGTACAACAATAATGTTTAGGGAAGATGGGGAGACCCCTGGGGGGTTTCGAATGGCCCAAAAATCGCTTTTCAAACAGCACCTCCTCCTCTTTTCGGATGGACCTGCTAAAAAACAGCAAGCTTTAATTAGTGTAAAGTGCCCAAAAACACTTTAAGAGTGCTTTTGGACAACCCCCAAAAAACTACCAAAAGAGACCAAGTTAAAGTACTTTTTAAGAAAAGACAAAAATAACTCAAGAGGACAAGTCCTCTTGAGGATCTTGGCTAGCTTTGGGGCAGCCAATGCAATGTACACTTTAGATGCTTGATTTAACTTTTAATAAAGAAAGACTATTTACTTTAAACAAGCTTTTGATTTGGCTTAAAACTACTTATAAAAAATGAAACACTTTTACTGCTAGATCTAGTTTTTTAAAGAGAAAGGGCTTGAATCTTTTTCTTAAATGAAACTAAATCTATGCATGCAACTCCTATATGTTCAGATCTAGAAAGCTATCAACTTTGAAACAGCAAATCTAAAATATAAAAGCCAAGTAACCAAGAAGATTTAATTTAAATTTTGAAGGAGGAAGAGGAAAAGAGAAGTGCTTGTTGCTGAAACAGATCTGCAAAAGAAACTTGTCAGTGAAGCACCGAGGCGCACAATCTTCGTAATCTTTATTGAAAAACCAGTGGAAACAAACTTGAACCACAACTCTTCCAATCACAACAAACCTGCAAGCTAAACAACAAATCCTGCAAACAAAACCATTAAATCTAAAGGTACATATGAGAAATAGATGACATAGCATGAAAATAATCTTATTTAGCATGCAAATATTAGCTCATTCAAACATATGTAGCAAAATAGGAGTAAGTAAACTTACTTACAATGATCTATTCCTATGATTCCAATAATCATTCAAGCAGACAACAGTTTAATGCAAAAATTGAAAAAAATAACAATTCACCTCAAAAGCAGCATGATAATGATGATCCACACATGAAAAGTACTCCACAATTTAGCCTCCAAAGCTTCTCTTTATTTCAACAAAAAGGATGATCAATACAATATTACACAATAGCAAGCCTTTCTTCCCAACTCTAACTAGCTTGGAAGAGGAAAAAGTTGCTTTATTTATAGCCAAACCGGCCAAGAGGGGCGCATGCCTGTCTGAAAGAGAGACTAAAGCTGATAGAGAGTCAAGCCAAGCCTGATCTGATGATGAACTGAGTCTCACTAGACTGGAACTGCAAATCGGAGTGACACCTCACTCAGTGAACTGAACCACCCATCAAACAACTCGTTTGATCCACACGTGTGGAGGAGAGAGAAAGGAGGGCGCAACCCCTAGGTCTGCATGAGCCTGTTAAGCTCCAGTTCAATCCTGATCCATGCCTTCAGTCAAGGAATGGGAACTCCTAGTCAATCTGAAGCCGATGAGACTGATTTCTGTCAAATCGAAGCAAAATCCACTGATTTAGGAATTTGGATTTGCTCCATTATTTAATTAATTTTTAATTAAATTAATTAATATTTGATTTTTTTGGATTTTCTCACCTGAGTGATGGAAAAATCACTCAAAGCTTAGGAAAAGTGGGTTCATGGGTTTACCGGGTGCTCTGAGTTAGAAAATGAGCACCCCCATGACTGAATCTGACTTTTAACCGCACTTTTATTACAAGACCAATTTTTCCAATTAGACTTTAAAAAAATAGCCTAAGTTTTGTGGAAAAATTAAAATTAAAAAATAAAAAAATACAAAACCTAGGGGGACTTGGCACATGTTCATATGACTCGACCATAATGCCTAGCATGTTTATATATTAACACATAGACTCTAATAACCTCAATGGGCCTAAATGCCAAGCTGACCACCCCAACTTTGGAGGTATTGAGTGAAAAACTCGGAAATTATCAGTCGTTTATTCAACAACCAAAGATAACCAAGGAAAAAAAACACTCTGGGTTGATCGGATTGATAAATGAGTCCAAGAGACCGAGTCTTTTACAGACACTACCATGCTAGAACATTTTATTAAAACTTCCCAAAGGGGGTATGAACATGTGGTAGATAAAAAAACACTTCCCAGAAGCAAGTTTGAAGGTCTTCTGAAGTCCGAACAAATCATCTTTGTCCAGTTCACCAGGCTCACTTGATAACACCAACTAAGTACAACTTAGGTGGTAACAGGGCTTTGAACCACTACTAGGGAAGCGATGAGGTGCTGATTGGCCTCATTCTCTCCCATTAGAGTTTTATGATAGCTTCAAGGTCCAATCCAAAGGATAGATGTCTGTGGCTCACTCTCTTGATTCAAGATCGAGTGATTGGGTCATGCGTAGTACTTCGATAGGAATCAATTAGGAGACTAGCTACTCTATCTCTAGCTAAGTGGAATAATGGAAGTGACTTCAACATAGTTGAGTGGGATGTGTTGAGCAAGGTTGTCATTGATGACAAACAATTACTGACAAAGGCAAGATAAAGATTGATGACATGGAAAGGAGTGACAAATGTTGATGGCAAGAAGGGCATGATATGGCCATTGAAACACCAAATGGGCCAAATGACCCATTATGTGGTCATTTGTGGGTTGATGGGGTCATCGAACCCTTGGAGATGGTCATACTATTGCACATGACGACATGGAACCCTTGATGCTCAATAAAAATACCACGAAAAAATGTGTATAAAAAGGGATCCAACGCCCTCATTTTATTGTGTGGAAAAAGTGAATACCTTGCTCAAAATTTTGAGTGGTGAAAGGGCAACTGTGGCAGCCGCAGTAACAAAAAGAACAAGTCTGATATAACTCTAAATTCGGATCAGTCTGAGTGACAGCAGCTAAAGTTTGATGTATATCTCACTGAAATTCAGGTGGAGGGTGAAATTCTGATCATAGCAGCAGACACAAAAGAAGATAGAAGCTCGATCCTAGCTCTGAAATTCGCGAAGAAACTAAATAGCAAAGAGTAATTTTGAGGTAGTCATAGTCAAGAAGGAAACGTTTATAAAGTTTTTTCTCTCTCTCTGATATTCGGGCTAAGAACAGATCTGAAGCAGCTCTGAATTCAAGGTTAAGACTGTCACTGAAGCAGCCACAGGAGTAAGATCAACAACACATATAGAAATTCAATAGCAGTATGATCTCTCTCTAACCTCGGGTTTACTGAAGGGGTTGATTGCTACTCTGAATTCGTTGAGGCAATTCAGGTATGAACAGCAAATCAATAGCATCAGTATTTGAGCACTTGGTAGTACTAGTGCGTTGATTCTTTTGATGCTTGGGAATACCCTCAATGCATTGGCATGAGTAAAATTTTGATGAGCTGAACCTTGATGACTTAGCAGTTTCTTAACCCTTGATGACCTGAACAGGCCTATGACAAGGTGGCATGAGCAGCATGTGAGCAAGAGTTGACAAGTACAGACCACAGAAGAATTGGCTTGAGCAGTACATAGATGATTGGCTTGATAGTTGACATATGTTAAACAAGCAGGTGACTTGGCATGATCAATGAACAACAGAAAGATGATGACGAGCAGTAGTTGAATGAGTGGCAGAAGTATGTGAAGGCAAGCTGGGTCTTGAATTTCTTCTTAGTTGTAGCTAAGAAAAAACAAGCTCGGTCTTGGCATAGGATTCGATGCTCTTCAATCAGTTGGTGCTGATGTAATCGGAAGATTGAAGTCTTCATTGTAATTTATATTCAGTTATAAATAAAGCTTACAATATTTGTCTTGTAATGCGTCTTTATGATTTACCAATGTTGATGAACTCTGCTTATGCTTTGATAAGTGAAAAATTGGTAAAAGTCCTAGCACACTGATTCACCCCCCCCCCCGGTCTCAGTCTGGCATTGCATCCAACAATTGGTATCGGAGTCGACCTTCAACACAAGCCGAACTAGCTTGAGGGAGATCCGTGGACACACAATGGAAGGACAAGCAAAGTTATCAAATGATGAAGTTCCAGTGTTTGATATGACAAATTTGTTAGTTTTTGTACCTAGGCAGATGTTCCCTAGGTGACTTTATTGCCTAAGTCACTTAGAAGAGGGAAAAAGGTGACCCTCACATTAAATGTCACTTAATGAGACTTTATAAACATAAAGTCACTTTTTGATAAATTTAAGTGGGTGAGTAATTTTATTTATGTGAATTAAATAAAAGAGATTTTTACTCTCACTGAATCTCATCCATTGGATTGGATCTTTTTCCACCGTTGGATTAGAGACCCACTTAGGGTTAGACAAAAAGGCTGAGGGAGGCAAAGAGACATTTACTTTTTCATTTTCAGGAGAAAGGAAGAAGAGCTAAGGAGAAGGAGGTCGAGCTAGGGCATTGGCACAATTTTCTAGAAGAGATATTGCATAGAAATCGAGGAGCATTTAATGCACAGAAATCGAGGTGTACGACCTGCATTTATTGCTGGTACGGCTACACAAAAATCGAGGAGTACGGACTGCATTTAATGCACTGTACGGACATCATTTAATGCACAGAAATCGAGGTGTACGGACTGCACAGTTTTCAAGGTACGGACTGCACAGCTTTCGAGGTAAATCTTCAACACAGAAATCGAGGAAAGGTACAGCACATTTCCCAAGGCAGCAGCATTAATTTCTGGCACGAGTTTCAAGGTCGTACGGCTGCATTTAAAGCAGGTCGTACAGTACAGTCTTGACTAAGTTTTTGGGTCAGTTCGGCACAAAAATCGAGAACAGCAGGTGGTTGTTCATGCACAGAAATCGAGACAGCTAGATGGTTTTTGGAGATAAGTTGAATTTGTACTGTATTTCTGTCTGATATTTTTGTTGAAGAAAATAAACTCTCTCTCCTCTCTCTGACTGGTTTTCCCCGTGGGGGTTTTTCCAGGGCTTATTTGGCCAAAAATCTCTGAGTTAAATTTTATGGTGTGACTGTCCAAATGTGTTTTTCAGCCTGTTAGTAGTTTACTGTGTGTTTAAAATTGTTCAGTATATTTTCTTAAGTAACTTACAGCCAATGCAAAACCGGCTGTAAGTGAAAAACACGAAATGTTCATTTAAACCAGCAAGCGGTAAAACCCAGAATTTTCTACATGGTATCAGAGCTTGGGGGCTGAAAGCAGTGATTTTTGCAGACACACAGTAATTTCCAGAACTCAGAATTTTTTTATTATTTTACTTCTGTCAGTGAACAGCACCTTGTTGGGTTGGTGAAGAGATGGCTACAGGACTTAGATTGGAGGATAGGCTAGATGGGACAGGGAATTTTGTGCCGTGGAAGGCCAGAATTTTGTTGTTACTAGAAGAGAATGAGTTATGGCCGGATATAGTGAGGAAAACTACAGCAAATCCGATTACCATTCCTGCATCTACAGATGCAGCAGCCCTATCAGCCTTCAATAAGAAGGACTGCAAAGCTAGAAGGATTATTCTTGAT
>LPNX010120696.1:374153-386569 GCA_001517045.1 Pseudotsuga menziesii
CGGCAGAGTGGGCAGAAGAAGGACTTGAGTAAAATCAAGTGCTATGCTTGTCAGGCGTTTGGGCACTATGCCTCACAGTGTCCAAGCAAGAAGAAGAAGAAGGGACAGGGACAGCAGACTGCAGCCTCAGCAGAGGTTGATGAGTTTAGTGTTGCATTTCAGAGGGAGTTTTCCCTTTATGCTGGACAGATGAAGAGAGAGAGAGTCTCTTTAGCCACCAGCATAGATATGGATATGGACAGTGAGCATTCTTTGTTGGCAGGTCATCAGGGGGGTCCATCCACCTCTACTACTTGGTACATTGACAGTGGAGCCTCGAGCCACATGACTGGAGCTCGAGAGGTGTTCTCGGAGTTATCAGAGACAGGTAGAGATGTGGAGGTTGTCCTTGGAGACAACACCGTTGTTAGAGCTGTTGGTCGGGGGACCATCACATTTCAGAGGGAGTCGATGAGTCCCATGACTCTGCGGGATGTGTTGTATGTCCCTGGGCTAAAGAAGAAACTTGTATCAGTTTCCACCATTGAGGACAGGGGTCTTGGGGTGTGCTTTTCAGATGGGAGAGTGCAGGTGTATCCCAAGGCTACAGGTATGTCCAGTGCCATGGACATTGGAGTCAGGAGTGGAAAGTTGTACAAGCTATTATTTCAGCCATAGTGTGCTTTGGTACACAGCAGCAGCAGTGAGCATGTGAGCTCTGGCATCGGAGGATGGCCCACCTACATCACCCAGCTCTTAGATTGTTGAGGAGCATGGTTACAGGTTTACCAGAGTTCAGCACTGAGCAGAGTGATGTGTGCAGGGGGTGTGCTTTGGGAAAGTACACCAAGACTGTTTTTCTGAGCAGTGACACGAGAGCTGCCGGGGTGCTTGATCTTATCCATACTGATATATGCGGTCCCATGTCATCACGGTCTTTGACAGGCTTTGAGTACTATATCAGCTTTATTGATGACTACTCCAGGAAGACCTGGATCTACTTCTTGAGGAGCAAGAAGTCCGAGCTTGTGTTGAGTGTCTTCCAAGGGTTCAAAGCCCTTGTGGAGAAGCAGACAGAGAGGAAGATCCGGATCTTGAGATCGGACAATTGGGGTGAGTATACCTCCAAGGAGTTCGATGCATTCTGTAGACAGGAGGGCATTCAAAGACAGCTGACAGTTCCTTACACTCCTGAGCAGAATGGAGTAGCAGAGAGAAAGAACAGGTCGATTGTGGGGGCAGCCAGAGCGATGCTCCATGATCAGGGGTTACCTTTCTTTCTTTGGGCTGAGGCATGTAGCATTGCAGTTTATCTGCAGAACAGGAGTCCTCACAGGGCAGTGGGGAGCAAGACTCCTGAGGAGATGTATTCAGGCAAGAAGCCTGAGGTGGGCCATTTTCGCATATTTGGCTCGTTGACTTACTCTCACGTCCCTTCTGAGAAGAGGACGAAGTTTGATCCCACCGCAGAGAGAGGCATCTTTGTGGGATATGATGAGACTTCGAAGGCCTATCGGCTTTACTTACCTAGCTCGCGGAAAGTTGTTGTCCGTCGAGAAGTAAAGTTTGATGAGGAGAGAGCCTTCAGGAAGTCTAGAGAGTTAGAGCAGGGGAAGACACCAGCTCCCACACCTCAGTTGGTACAGGCTTCTTCGATGCAGCTTACAGGTCCACAGGTTTCTGGAGGGACTGGATCACAGGGTACGGGCACAGCATCTACAGGTTCAGTGGTTCAGGTGGCTAGTACTTCAGGGACAGTTTCTGGGACAGGTTCAGGTTTGAGTCCTCAGATTACAGGATCGTCAGGCACAGGTTCATCAGTTACTGGTCCTCGGGGTATTGGACCTTCAGGTACAGGGACTTCCTCATATGAGGAGGAGCAACCTTCAAGGAAGAGGAAGCCTAAGTGGCTTCAGGAGACCTTGAAGGAAGCTGGGGCTTTTGGTAGGCCCCAGGAGAGGATCAGGACAGTAGTGGAGCCAGAAAGGCTTGGTGTGGTGCCGAACAAAGGAGATATGGCTCTTGTTGCATGCCTTCGTGACTCTGAGCCATCCACATTTGAGGAGGCTTCCCAGCATCTGGTATGGAGAGATGCCATGATGGAAGAGTACCATTCCATCATGAAGAATGATGCTTGGGAGATAGTGCCGAGACCTGAGGGGAAGTCAGTTGTGACTTCCAGATGGCTTTACAAGATAAAGCATGCTGCGGATGGCAGTGTAGAGAAGTACAAGGCTCGGTTTGTGGCGCGGGGGTTCTCACAGGTTGAGGGTGTTGACTATGATGAGACTTTTGCTCCAGTTGCTCGGTATTCTTCTATCAGGGCAGTGATATCTATAGCAGCAGAGATGGGTTGGAAGATCCACCAGATGGATGTGAAGACTGCATTTCTCAATGGTCTTCTGCAGGAGGAGGTATACTTAGAGCAGCCACAGGGATTCGAGATCCATGGGAGAGATTCTCATGTGTGCAGGCTAAAGAAAGCCTTGTACGGACTAAAGCAAGCTCCTAGAGCTTGGTACTCCAAGATTGATGCTTATCTGACATCGATGAGATTTCAGAAGAGTGAGGTTGATCCCAACCTTTACTTCATTGTGGTTGGGGGAGATCCGCTCATTCTTCTGCTGTATGTTGATGATCTTTTCATCACAGGTGCTGAGCATCTCATTGCACATTGCAAGAGAGATCTAGCATCGGAGTACGAGATGACCGATATTGGACTGATGCATTACTATTTGGGGATGGAGGTTTGGCAGGAGCCTGGGCATATTTTCCTTGGACAGGGGAAGTATGCAGCTGATATTCTGAGGAGATTCCGGATGGAGGACTGCAGGTCGATGTGTACACCTATGATCACCAACTGGAAGCAACTTCATGCTTCTGAGGGTAAGTTGGTGGATCCCACTATATATCGTCAGCTCATTGGGTCTTTGATGTATCTGGTCAATACCAGGCCAGATTTGTGTTTTGCGATGAACACTCTTAGTCAGTTCATGGTTGAGCCTAGGAGTGTGCACTGGACTGCCGCAAAGCACATATTGAGATATCTCGCTGGGACAGTGGATTATGGTCTGGACTACAGGGGTTCGGGTGGAGTCAGCTTGGTTGGGTTCACAGATTCAGACTGGGCAGGTTGTGTGCGGGATCGGAAGAGTACTTCCGGTTGTTGTTTCAGTTTGGGCTCGGCAGCAATGTCGTGGTTCAGTCGGAAACAGAAGTCCATTGCATTGAGTTCTGCTGAGGCTGAGTATATGGCAGCCAGTTAGGCTACTTGTGAAGCACTGTGGCTTCGCAAGTTATTGGTAGATTTGTTTGATCAGCAGCTTAGGCCTACGGTGATCTACTGTGACAATCAGAGTTGCATTCAGCTCTCTGAGAATCCAGTGTTCCATGACAGGTCAAAGCACATAGAGATCAGATACCATTTCATCCGTGACTACGTTCAGAGAGGGGCAGTTGAGCTTCAGTATGTATCCACTGATGAACAGGTAGCAGACATTCTGACGAAGTCTTTGGGGAGGGGAAAGTTTGTCTTCTTCAGAGACAAGTTGGGAGTGGTGCAGAACACCTTCCTCGGTAAGAGGGAGTGTTAGTTTTTGTACCTAGGCAGATGTTCCCTAGGTGACTTTATTGCCTAAGTCACTTTGAAGAGGGAAAAAGGTGACCCTCACATTAAATGTCACTTAATGAGACTTTATAAACATAAAGTCACTTTTTGATAAATTTAAGTGGGTGAGTAATTTTATTTATGTGAATTAAATAAAAGGGATTTTTACTCTCACTGAATCTCATCCATTGGATTGGATCTTTTTCCACCGTTGGATTAAAGACCCACTTAGGGTTAGACAAAAAGGCTGAGGGAGGCAAAGAGACATTTACTTTTTCATTTTCAGGAGAAAGGAAGAAGAGCTGAGGAGAAGGAGGTCGAGCTAGGGCATTGGCACGATTTTCTAGAAGAGATATTGCACAGAAATCGAGGAGCATTTAATGCACAGAAATCGAGGTGTACGACCTGCATTTATTGCCGGTACGGCTACACAGAAATCGAGGAGTATGGACTGCATTTAATGCACTGTACTAACAGCATTTAATGCACAAAAATCGAGGTGTACGGACTGCACAGCTTTCAAGGTACGGACTGCACAGCTTTCGAGGTAAATCTTCAACACAGAAATCGAGGAAAGGTACAACATGTTTCCCAAGGCAACAGCATTAATTTCTGGCACGAGTTTCAAGGTCGTACGGCTGCATTTAAAGCAGGTCGTACAGTATGGTCTTGACTGAGTTTTTGGGTCAGTTCGGCACAGAAATCGAGAATAGCAAGTTGTTGTTCATGCACAGAAATCGAGGCAGCTAGATGGTTTTTGGAGATAAGTTGAATTTGTACTGTATTTCTGTCTGATATTTTTGTTGAAGAAAATAAAATCTCTCTCCTCTCTCTGACTGGTTTTCCCCGTGGGGGTTTTTCCAGGGCTTATTTGGCCAAAAATCTCTGAGTTAAATTTTATGGTGTGACTGTCCAAATGTGTTTTTCAGCCTGTTAGTAGTTTACTGTGTGTTTAAAATTGTTCAGTATATTTTCTTAAGTAACTTACAGCTAATGCAAAACCGGCTGTAAGTGAAAAACACGAAATGTTCATTTAAACCAGCAAGCGGTAAAACCCAGAATTTTCTACAAAATTACTTTGGATGGAGAAGCAAGACGAAATATTATCTGAAGAAGTTTGGTTTCTAAGAGATTGTGATAAATCCACCTATTTCGTCCAACAAGAAGACCAAGACAGTTGCTCAAAAGGATGCCAAGAAGGACAACGCCATTGCATTGAAATTTCTTGTGGATGGACTCTCAAGCTCTGTCAAAGAGAGTGTAGGAGAACACACTTCAGCCAAAGACCTATGGTTTAAGCTAGAAAGTGAATACCAAAAAGGAAACCAAGACATAAAGAAGGAAACGGAAGTCAAGCCCATTGAAGATGAAAAGCAAGAAAAAAAAGAAGAGCAAGCATCAGACACCGGTGAAGGTAAGGATCTTTCTGATTGCAGTAGCAGTAATTGTGATGACGTTGAAAATGATCTTGAAGATGCTAAGAAAGATGTCCTAACACACCTTTTAAAAGACGTTGATCTCAGATACAATTTGAGACTTAAAAAGAATATTTTGGGGTCCTTTGAAAAGTACCATGAGAAGTCTATGTATCTGTTTAAGAAACTCAATCACAAGAGGACAGGTTTATAGGATGAGCTGGAAGACAAGGAAGATGAATGAAAGACTAAAGACTGAATTGATTAGTCAAACAGAAGAACAAGAAGAGTCTGGTGAAGATTCAAAAGAACTTGAAGAAACAAGGAAGGGAGATGTTGATCTAAAGACTCGGCTAAAAGAAGCCAAAAGGATAGAGGAAGTCTTGAAGGACAAATTGGATGAGAAGGAGGAGCAATGTCAAAAGCTTGAGATGGAAGTAGTTGGTCTCAGAAAAACAAGTGAAAAGTCTAATGCATGTGTGAAGTTCGAGAACAGCTCAATCATCTTGGAAGAGATCTAGGACTGACAAAGATCACCTTTTGATAAATCTGGCCTTGGCTACAACTCGGGAAAAGAAAAGTCAATAGCAAACACATGGACACCTAGCAAGTATTTGGCGAGCCCCTCATTCTCTAAAAGTGAAAGCAATGTTGCTCCTCATGTACCTGCACATGACAACAAAGACTTTAGAAGACCAAGAAGGCATCAAGAATTTGGTCCTACTCCTCAAAGCATATTTAGAAGGAAAACAACTCCAAGAGGGATTCAAGAATCCAGATCTCATGCAAGAAGTGTTGGGTCTCCCAACAAGACAGTCAAATGTTGGACATGTAGCCGTGTTGGTCACATTGTTGCAAATTGCCACACCATGAGATGCTACAACTGTAGTGGGTTTGGTCATAAAGCACAAGACTATGCAAGTCCAAGGAGACAACCTATGAAAAGAGTCCTTCATACACATCAACAAGGAAAGCCGATGAGTTTTGGAAGAAAAATTATGCAGAAAGATTTGAAGCACAAAAGACAAGTGATCACAGTCAAGGACAATGTCAGGTATGGATGAAAAAGAATGTTTTGCTGAATGTGAATGAAGTTGATCATTGCACAGAAGACGGCTGCCATGTGGCATGCCAAGCTTAAGGCCTCTCAAAGACCTTAGCACAGCTTGAATTCATGAAGCTGGAGGATGAACTCAAAGGCAAATGATGGCTACTCCAAGCAAAGAGGCAGCTCCAAGGATCGTGGTCACAGTTGGCATGGTTATAGGGGGAGCAGGGATAGTTTGCATTGATCTCATGAGGTAAGAATTTGCTGACTCTAGAAAAACCTTGAAAGTCTTCAAGATGTTAATGAAGTTATCCTTGACAATGGTAACCCTATTTAAGAAATCTCCTTGAATGGAAGAATTCCTTGAAGAAACTTGAAGGATCTCTTTTAACTGGTTGATAATCATCTAACTCTACTTGATAAAAACCAAATGTATTCCTGAAGTTCTTAATAGAGATTGAAGCTCATGAAGGCAAGTTTTTAACTCCCATCCAAGCCAATCTCGAAGTTGTACATCAATGAACTGTAGCTGCAACAGCCAGAAGTACAGAAGCACAACCAAAGCTTTTTGAAGATCCTTGAAGTCTGGTTATGAGCAGTAAAGACTCCTTGTTAGCTGAAACTGAGTAACTGACTTGGCATGGATGGAAATTAACGATGACACAAGGTTGGGGCCATCTTGTTCAGTACATGACATAGGAAGCATCAAGATGGTGTAGATTCATCTAGCAACAGCAAAGAGGAAACTTGTGACAGTTCTTGCACCCATTCCAAGAATGGCTGAGATTATATAGAAGAACATTGCTTAAACATATGTTCTGGACATCCCTTGAAAATTAAAGATCATATAATTGAAGAATTATTGAAGAGTTAGTTGACAACAGAACAAGAGAACTTATTGACAGGTGGTATGATCCAAGTTTCGGATGAGGACATTGAATAGACCTTGGAGAAGTAGTCAATGTCCTGAGAAAGATCAGTTTAAGAACTAGACCAAGAAGAGCAGCAATGATGAAGATCATCATCAAAGAAAGCAAACTTTATTGTTGATAGGGGGAGCAGTATGATAATATGATTAGATAAAATGAAGCAGCATTGTAATGTTGTCATTGATGCATACTTATCTTTCATGAATTTACTAGATGACTGTTGATACATTCATTGTAGCATCCAATGAACTGAAGAAGTCACAGCAAGAAGATATTTGACTCTGATTAAGATTTATTTTCTTCTCTCGGGCAACCACAGTTTACAAATGTTGAAGGTCAGATCTTTCCAAGCATGATTGCAGCAACTTTTGAAGTCTCTATCTTGGTTGGTCTCAGCTTAAAATCTGAGTTTGTGAAGACTTTTGAAGACATAGAAATGCCCGCAGTAAGTGTAAAGATGCCCGCAGCAAGTGAAAAGGTCCATTTAAAATGCCCGCCAATCTGTGTTATTTCAATTTGTGGAAATGACTGAATTTGTGAGATTTACAATTTCATGCAAAAACAGAGAAGTTGTAGAGCAAGTGCATCTGGGCATTCTGATGCATTTGATATGCAGTGTTAGCCTACAAACAGAACTTGAGATCTACAACAAAGAAGACTTTCTATTTGATGATGTGACAGAGAAATATCAAAGTGTTTAGGTACAGAAACAACAGCAGACATAAGGACTTGAAGGCAGAATTATATCACAATCTGACAATGAAAACCTCAGTTTGGAAGTGATAACAAGTCTGATCAGATTAAGTTGTGTTTGAAACAGTGACTTGAGAAGTCTCCTAAGCAGTGCAAATATCAGTTGGATGGACCTTGTTAAGGGGAGCTGGATCAAACGAGGAGTAAAGTGTTTGCTTTAAAATAAAATAAAAATCAGTCACAGCAGCCTTTGGATAGCTCACATAAGCACACTTTATTGTTGACAGGGGGAGCAGACAACTCGGCAAGCAAAGAAGTCTGTATGAAAGGGGGAGCATGTACACTTATGAACAAATGAAGATGGCAAGTGGAAAAGGTACAAGAATGATCTCAGAGGGTGTAGCAGACGACCAAGAAGAACTACAAGTCAAAGAGATCCTTTGTCATTAATGTCAAAGGGGGAGGGTACTTGATGAGGGTTGCCATCAATGACAAAGGGGGAGTTTGTTGCGCAAGGTTGTCATTGATGACAAACCATTAATGACAAAGGTAAGATAAAGATTGATGACATGGCAAGGAGTGACAGATGTTGATGGGAAGAAGGGCATGATATGGGCATTGAAACACCAAATGGGCCAAATGACCCATTCTGTGGTCATTTGTGGGTTGATGGGGTCATGGAACCCTTGGAGATGGTCATACCATTGCACATGATGACATGGAACCCTTGATGGTTGGTAAGGGGGTTTGAGACACCCTTGTGATGGAGGTTTGGGTCTTGATCCCACACATATAGTGGACACAGCCCTTGTACCATGAATCCCTAGTAGTACATGTTTGATGATGCCCTTGGAAGCCTAATGCATTTAAATGATGATATGGCAAACTCACTACACCATTAAACAAATTAAATGAGACATGGAGATGCACTTGATAATGATTTAAACATTGGACTTTGATGTGGAACTTGGTTAATAAACATCTTGTAAATAAATCATCTGAAGAAATTTCCTTGTCATTTCCTTGACCATGCAAGACAAATCGATTTCTTCAATGATTTCCTAGTTCATTTTTTGGTGGTATATCCTCTGAAAAATAATAATAATCATCATAACTTCGTTCAGGTTGAGAACTGGGGAAAATTGGTTGCAGATAAGTGTCTGGAGACATAGTAGAATGGTACTAGTGACTACTCATACCCCTTGGGGCACTGTGGCGCCCTAGGAGAAACATAATGACTGCAATCTATAATAAAAATATGATCTCTCCAATAATAAAGTGATAATAATCATTAATCATGAAATCTGGGGCCAAACTCTAAAACATGAAACCGCAGTATTGGTCCTGGGCATGTCTAGAGCAAATATAAGCACTGTCGAATTTTTAGCCACTGCCTTAGGAACCGTGTTTGACTCGGTCAACTTGGTTGACCAAGTCAAAACACCCAATCTGAAGTTGAGATGTTGAACTAAGTTGAACATGCATGCATCCAAGGTAAGAACTACTCCAAGATGTATATTAAAACCCAACTTAAATTATGCAATTCAGAATCATGGTTTATAATAATAATAATAATCAGTAAGATATACCTGTGTCTTTGAAAAATCATTGAATCTTCTGTAAGTCCCTTGTATATGTCATATTTACAAAGTTTAAGCAATTTGTTAGTGTTGGGTGAGGATGGAAACGAGGCTAAGGTGAAAGGGGAATGACTTTTAGTAAACTTTGACCATGTGATCTCTCTAAATGATGACAAGTACACAAAACCATAATGACATATGCGTGACAAATAGCAATAGGGGATGGTGGTGTATCACAAATGGATAAAGCACTTGAGCTTGTTTCCTTCACGCTCCAACAAGTTTTCCATTAAAAAAGATTTGACAATTTGCAACACTAGTCAACCTCCAAAGGCAGGAGCCCTGGAAAGCCTTCTGGGCTTCCAGAAAATGACAACGGAATAACCCTTACAGGTCAGCCTCACCCTGTTTCCCTATAGGGACAAATGAGTTGTACATTATACAATGAATGAGTGCTCATACTTTGACCATTGACTTTTCAAACAACATTTAACATTTATCACAAGATAATAACCAGCCTCCAAAAGAAGGTGCCCTGGAAAGCCTTTTGGGTTCCAGAAAATGACTAAGGGCTAGCCCCGCTGCCAGCAAGCATCCGTAGCCCCGATGGGTTTGCCTCACCTGTTGCCCTTGTGGGGAGAAAATGAGCCTTACATCATACAATGGATGAATGCTCATCCTTTGGCCACTAACTAGTTTATAACATTTATACTTTTACATCATTTAAATATATGAATATCATTTATGTAAAAAAAATTGTGTTCACCCCAACCCGGTTTCAAGTCAAGTATAAAAGAGTTTAATGCCCAACCCACATATGAATGACTGTTGCAACTTCATATAAAAAAATCAGACTTAAAACACAGAATGAACATCACATTCTACAGGCAGAATATAAATAATAGTTTGCACGCCACGAAATTTTAGACAACGATTTTTCGACAAATAGCCCATGCAAAACCCAGAATGGGAAACCTGTTAGAGAGTGAGAGAGGAATTTTTATTTCAGTCAAGTTCAAGCTACAACATTAATGACTAAACTCATTCCAACTTATCTCTACCCAACGCCTTGAATTTCGTGCCAAAGTGTAATTTAATAGACCGTTTAGACCAGCCAAATCTTCCTCGATTTGTGTGCCTGTTGTACGATCACTTATGTACTTGGTGTACGGTCACACCTCGAAATTCGTGCCACTACAAATCTAGAATCTCACGCCAACTCAACAAACATCCTTCTCGATTTTCGTGCCACCTGTAGAAAAAAATGTACAGTACGAACTATATTGTACAGCCTGTACTGTACGGTGCAATTAATGCAAAAAACTCTTGCTCGAAATATGTGCCATATGTATTGGGAATCGTTCCAATAACCTGCTGTACATTCGCCTTGGAATTCATGTCTGGGAAAAACAAATTCAAGCTGCGTTATCCTCTTCTTCTCTAAAAATTGACTCACTCTCTCAAAAATCACGAATGTGCCTCTTCACATGGAAATTTGCCTTTTAGGTAAAAAAATTGATGGGTAAGTAAAAGGTCATCTAATCCAAGGGCCCAGATTGGATTAGATGAGTGGTTGTGATAAAATCACTTTTCTCCAAAAATTAAAAAAATATATTTTTTATTCACTCACTTCTTAAATTTTTCGCTTAAAGTGCACTTTAATCCCTAAAGTGCATCTAATGCTCATCTCAAGTCATTAATATAAAGTCCATGTAACATGACCCCTTTTTCCTAGTGACTAAGGCAAAAGTCACTAAGAGGAACAACTTCCAAGGTATAAAACTCAACAATTTTTGTGTTCCGATGCTTTAGTGTCTAAAGACATTGTTGGGTGGAGCACTTGTTTTGAGGACTAACGGAAAACCATCCGGTGAACTTGGCCACACTGGCCAAGCCACATACTTCATAGCCAGAGACACAGTGAAACATGGTGTCTATCATGCACAGGGGTCAAGATGGGGAAAAGGATCTTCAATCTCACAAGTCTCCATCAAACATAGATCATGGGAAAGATCAATTATGGATGAGCTAGATGGATGGGGACAAGTGATACATGGAACCAGCATAGCACTAAAGTTTAAAAGTTGTGTAAAGCATGGCATAAGCAACAGTCTTCAACATCACTTTCTTTGATCATTCTCAACACAAGTTCAAGCATCAGTATACATGTAATATAAGCATAGGTCACCATAATTATCACAGCATAACAAGTCCAAGGTGTTAGTATATATCAGAGAGCAAAATCCTACCAAAGAGCCATATACATGTCTCTATCTGATATGCCCATCTGTAAACAGTGTACCATATCTGTTGCTCTGCTCAAATGAACTAGGTCACCATTGAAAAGTCATCTCAATGGACAAGGAGATCTCAGTCTTGGCAAGGAAATAATCTGAAACTACTACTAAACAAAGGCTCTAAATGGCTCAGGCTGTAATGATCCATGATGTAACCCCATCTGAATGTGTAGCTCGGAAAAATAAAAGAGATCAATCTGTATGTTGCATCCTAGAAGCCCAGCTACAATATATATGTGATAACATGTACTAAACTGGAGCTACCAAACAATGAAATTTAAAGACTTTACTATGTCTCATGAGCTTATCTCTACACAAAACAAATCTCAAAAAAAATTATGAGAAACGGAATTTTATCCCTTCAATGGAGTCGCCACGTCAGAAAAAATATGCATTTAAAAATCTCTCACAAAATCAAATTTTTGTTTTTCTTTGTAAATTCAAGAAAGGAAAAAAGCTAGTGGAATCACCAGATGAAAAATAAAAATCTATTCTAATAACTCATCAAACAAAGCAAAACAAAAAAGAAAACAAAAGTCGTACCCCGAGAATAAAAAGACTTATCCCCGGTAACAATGCCTAAAATGTTGTCGCCTAATACACACCATAGTTTTAAAACTCGGACTCGGACTCGGCAATGAATCAGTAATGACTCGGCTAATTTGAATTTAATGACTCGGTTCACTAAAAAACGCATAAAATATTTAAATTTTAAAGAAAAAAATATTTTTAATATTCTAATCCATGATTCCAAAGCATTAGAGACAAAACAATGTTAGGATATTTAGACACTTAGGAGTTAGTTAAGATCAACTTGTGTAATATATCCGTTAGGTAAAAGTGTGTTTCTTTAGTATGCATTAGTATG
>LPNX010120740.1:3411-31224 GCA_001517045.1 Pseudotsuga menziesii
AAGTTTGTTATGGATGGCTGTGCACAGCCCACTTTTATAAAATCTTCCTTCTTAGTTTCTGTAAAAAAAAAAATAATAATAAATTTTTAAGGTCACAACCAAGCTAGACACGAATTTAGTGTATGAGAATGCCTTGTTTGTGGAACAAGAGACCCCCTTTTGCACAACAATGTAACTGCTAAAGTCTACATGGTATGAATGGGAGGCCCATCCATCCCAATATAGTGGTGGGATTTCGTTCACACCTAAGTATCCTAGTTAGCTAGAGTAATTAGTATTTAACATTAAATAAAGAACATCACTTAATGAGCTCTCTTTGACTTTGTCCATGTGGCCCTTTATGTAATCCTATATAAAGGCTGTTAAGCCACCTCATAATACAAGTTAGTATTCCTGTTTTCTTATGTGTATTGTGTTTATTTTGAGTTTGATTGTTGAGTTTCATCTTAAGAGGTGAGTGAGCCTCACCTCCGATTTGTATGCAGATCAATTGGTATCAGAGCATGTTCCGCTCATGAGTCCTAACCTTTTTTGTTTTATCTTTTCTTTTTGTATTCATGTCACTCTCCCTGTTGCTTCGTCTCAGCTCCTCTGCTAAACATTTTAGAATGTATGCCCTAATTACCTTGCAGATCTATCTGTCATCTATACCAGTCTAGTCAAACTTTCTCCACAATTCAAGCCACCTTGAATTTTCTCCAAAAAAAAAAAACCTAGACGCCATCTATTATTTTCCTTTCACTTTTCTTCAACTGTTGTTTCTAGTGGCTGTTCTCCTCTCTTCATCTCGGCCTTACCTCTTCCCATTTGCAGCAATCCTCATGTGGCTTGGTCCTCCTGCTGATTCGTGGTTGTCATACGCTCCATCTCTTACTTTTTATTTTTTTTGATCCATCGCCTTTTCCATCTTATACAACTTAGCATCACGATTCACAACTACCCTAATCCTAGCCACCCTCTCTTTTATTTTATTTATTTTCGTTGTTTCTCATTTCGCCTCTTCTTTTCCATTACCTACCTGTTCATATCCATCATTTCTCCTTCTCCTCATTTACCGCTGCAATCTCCAGCTCAACTCGTGGCTTTCTGTCTTTTTTTATTTTTTATTTTTCACTTTATGTTTTTACCCTAGCTTGTAAATACTCTCATCTCCACTCAGATTGACTTGCACACTCCAACTTTGCTCCACATTACCCTAAAATCCATATCCTTTGCTCCACACCAGTTCCTTTTGAACTAACCGCCATTGCATCTTTCTTTTTTCTTTGCTGTAGCCACCACTCCACACTAGCTTTGTCTTTTCAGTTCTTGGCCCCTATCCATACCTGCGTAGGCACTCATCCCTCATTCGTTTTTGCTGGCAGCTCTTTGTCCTGTCATACTTGGTCTCTTTATAGTTCGGAAGGCATAGCAGAGGATCGAGGTTTTTTAGTACAAGTCTCTAAGCCAAAATCAATTGTGGAAGCCGCTCTTGCATTGATCAATGGTGCTTCTACTAGTAAATATTTTGAATATGGCACGGTAAAACTCACTCCATCAAGATACTCCTTGTCTAACTTTGTGCGACAACACAACCTTAAACCATATGGGTGCATGAGCTGCAAAAGGCACATTTCACGTGCAGAATACGATGGCAGAAGGAGAGGCCATAATGGAGGTAATTTTCTTGTAGGGTTCCTTTTGGGCAGGGCAGTTTTAGAGGTGAGGCTGTCACTCCTAGCTGCTACGGGAGAAGGCCCCGCTAGTGGAATTGATTTGGGAGTTACGTACCCCTTCGCGGGTGTGAGGCAACATGACCAAGTTGAGATTATTTCCAATGATCAGGGTTATCGAACCACTCCTCTTATGTCGCATTCACGAATGGTCAGCGACTGCTTGGAGATGGTGTCAACAATCATCTCACCAGGAATCCAACCAATATAGTTTTCAATACAAAGCATCTAACAAAGTCACATCCAACGAACTGTTCATTTTTCGTTCATAGCAACTCTCTCCTCTTGGTTCGAAACTTCCTCCACACAGAACTCAGCCTTGTTTTGCAGACAAAGCACCAACAATTTTAAAATATTGCATGGTTTTTCTCTACTAGTTGCAGTAGCGAGTCACTCCACTGTAGGCGTTTCTATTTGGTTTCACCTCCATTAAGTTTTTGTGTCATTTGCAGTACGCAATTGTCGTTTTTTGTTCTCTCCTAGTTCCTCCATATTGCAGCTATAGTAGCAGGATAGTAAACATTTCACTTCTGTAGAGTCTTGTTTTTCTACAGCGCTTCCACACGTCGCCAGCCTCATAGGACAACAATACTCATTGTTCTTTTTGTCTGGACTCTGGTCAGATTCAATATAATTCTTTTTCTGCAAGAGCATCAAAAAAATAATTTTTACAAGAATCATATTGAATATTGTTTATTATAAAAAATGAGATATTGAATAAATTTCAAAGAAAACTCAAGAATATGGATTTTAATGTTGAAAAGAAGGAAAAGTTTACTATCACCTTACAAAGAGATGTTGCAATACTATTTAGAATTAAAGGGACACTTGCAGGGAAGGATATCACCATTTCTATTGCACCTGTTGAAATAATTATATTAGTAATTATATTAGTGATTTCTGAGTCAAATATAAGTGAAATGCTAGACTTTTGGGACAAGAAACAAATTGAAATAAGTGGCTTACAACTGAATGTTGGAGATTATATGGTCACATCGAAATTCATTGTTAGTTCCTTATGGAGCTTTGATGGTGACATAATTTTGGGTTTACCTTGGATAAAAACATGGGGCTTTCATCTTAAATGCCGAAAAGAAGTTTCTGACATTTTCCTATAAGCTAAAGAGACGTTTCAAGATATTACAATGAAGTCAGATTTAGAAGCTCCAATATCTGAATACTTCAAGAATATATCAAAGATGATTTCATAGGGTAATCAGAAGTCGGAACAAAATAAGCATAAAGAAGTTGAAAAGATTGTCGCCAGTAAGGATGAAAAAATTACTTGTTTGAAGAATCATAGTCAAGACTTGATCGCACAGATTAAGAAATTAAAAAGGGAAAAAAGATTGCAAGAAGAGATCCAAGAGAAATTCCATCAAAAGGAAGTGGATCTCCATAATAAATTCAATAAGAATCTATTAGAAAAAAATGAAGAAAATTCTCACTTAAAAAAATTGAATCAAGGGTTGACTGAACAAATAAAAAAATAAAAAAATGAGAAGTCAGAAAAATCCTCAGAGTTATTATCAACTAGTAAATCGCAAGAATTACAAACAATTGAAGTTTTTACAAGGGTTCCACAAATGGCTCGAATGCCTTATCGTCACCCAAATCACAAAAGTCGATACAACCAACTTCAAAGTAAAGCAGAAAATAAACATTGTTCTTCTTATAGACAAACCAACTACAACCTTGAAAATGAACAAAAACAACATCGAAAACTTTTATGGAAGCCTAAATTAAGAAGTTTTGTACGAGCAGTCGATTATCAAACAATTCCAATGAAGATAGATTTGGGATGGATCACTTCCCAAAAAATGCAACACATTAGTTCAGCAATCCGAAGATTATATCGCCTAGTTTCATCAAGCATCATAGTTCCAAGCTCACAACATCATGAAAAGTCGTTACGAGCAAGAGAACAAAGTCATACAATAAACTATGCGTTGAGGACAAAGGATATTTAAGGGCAAGGCAATGTTATGAATAAAATATTAATAATAATAATAAACATCAACATATATATAATAATAATAATAATAATAATAACAACAACAAACAATAATAATATGATATTAACTAGTGAAAAGGTGTAACTCTTTATGAAAAGTTGCATTAGACACTCTTTAAACATTTATATATACCGGAAAGTCTATCTTGTAAAATATCATATCTATTTAATCAACTCATGGATTATTTGTATTTTAGAAAGTGGAAGTTCGAGAAGTTACAGTAAACGGTATTTTACCGTTACAGGCACAAATCCCGATGCAACTGTACAATATTAAATGCAGCGGCTGTGCAACAATTAATGTAGGCCATACAACACGAATTCCAAGGAGAGAGAATGCACAAATTTCGAGGCTAAGTTTGCACAAAAATCAAGGCAGCCGTACAACATTTTATTGCTGTCCGTACAACACAGATTTCGAGGCTGAGTTTGCACATAAATTGAGGCAACCATACAGTCACATGTGTGGTAGAAATTCTTGGGTTTCGTACAACATTTTTTTGAGTGTTTGGTGGCACGTTTTTTGAGATGGAAAAGAGATAAGCACTGCTGTAATTTGTTGAATAATTTGTCTCTGAAGACATAATAAAATCTCTCTGCAAACAGGTTTTCCCTTCGGGGTTTTTCCTGGGTCAACTTCACCAAAAATCTGAGTGTTTAAATTTCATATGTGTGGCTTAAATTAATTTTATGAGTAAGAATTAAGGGCTTGCATAAATTTTCAGAATTCAAAAGAAGAAAGAACTCTCATGTGCTTTAAGTTTTCAGTCATAAATTATTAAATTTTTATGCACATGCTAACATTGGGGTTTGGGCATTAAACAATGAAGAACTGAAACTGAAACCGGGTTGGGGTTTTGAAAATTTTCATGGTATCAGAGCTCAGTTGAAGGCTGAAAATTGTACACAGAAATAAATTTCAGACTTGGTGAAATAAGGGAAAATAGGGTGGTTGAGTAAAACAGGTTCTTTAGTTTCTTGTAGTCATGGCAACAGGTCTTAGGATAGAAGACAGGTTGGATGGGGCTGTAAATTTCAGTCCATGGAAGGCTAGAATAGTACTGATTTTATAGGATAGTGAACTATGGGATATAACGAACAACACTACTGCAAATCCTGTGACTGTTCCCGCTGATGCAGTGGTTAAAGCCGCATTTGACAAGAGGGATATAAAGGCTAGAAGAATCCTTTTTGATGCAACAAAAGATCATGTGATTTCGCACATTTCAGGTAAAGATCATGCCCATCAGATGTGAACCGCTTAAACTAACCTTTACCAAAGTTCCAATGAGAATTGGAAAATGGTATTAAGGGAGAAGTTAAAGAGCATTCGCATGAACAAGGGTGAGAATATGACCACTTACCTCACCAGGATTACACAGGTTCGTGATGAGCTTGGAGCTATTGGGGAGGTGATAGAGAGTGCTGAGTTGGTGCGTACAACCTTGAATGGTGTGGCAAAACCATGGGCTGTATTTGTGGATTCAGTGGTTGCTCGTGAGCACATTCCTTCATGGGATCGTCTTTGGGATGATTTCGTACAGGAGGAGACCTGTAGAGGATATGTACAGGGCAATACGTCTCACAACAAGGATGATGAGGAGAATGTGGTTAGCAGCAAAGGGGAAGAAGAAGAAGTTCAAGAAGGGTTCCAAGGGTGGAACCAAGCAACATGATGGAGAGAAGAAGGATATGAGCAAAGTGAAATACTTTTATTGTCAAAAGTTTGGGCATTATGCTAGACAATGCCCAAACAACAAGAAGAAGAAACAACAAACAACAACTTCAACAGAGATTGATGAGTATGTTGCTAGATTTGAGAGGGATTTTTCTCTCTTTGCTGGTGCTTTTGTAGAGAGCATCATCCATCACCAACAGGGACTTTGAGGATCACATGGAGCATTCCATGATTGTTGGGCATTCATTGAGTGCTTCCACTACTTCCTCCTCTTGGTACATTGATAGTGGAGCTTCGAGTCACATGACAGTTGATCGAGACATGTTCACTGAGATTTCAGAGACAGGCTTGGAGTTGGAGGTTGTATTGGGTGATTATACAATGGTGAGAGCAGTTGGGCGTGGGACAGTCCGCTTTGACAGGGAGTCCATGCAGCCTATGTTTCTGAGGGATGTCTTGTATGTCCCTGGGCTAAAGAACAACGTTGTGTCAGTTTCCACGATTGAGGTCAGAGGCCTTGGGGTATATGTCCTAGATGGGAAAGTTCTCATCTTTCCCAAAGCAGAGGGTCCATCTGCTTCATATGCGATTGGAGTCAGATGCGGGAAACTATACAATATTCTCTTCCAGCTACATCATGCACTGTCACACACTCAGAGCAACAGTGACTTGTGTGAGTTATGGCACTGGAGAATGGCCCATCTTCATCATTCAACTTTGAGGATGCTGAGAGACATGACCACAGGTTTGCCAGATTTCAGTACTGAGCAGAGTGGTGTATGCAAAGGGTGTGCGTTGGGAAAGTACACCAAGACTGTTTTTTTGAGCTGTGACATCAGATCAGAGGGAGTGCTTGAGTTGATTCATTCAGATTTATGTGGTCCCATGCCTTCTGGCTCATTGACAGGTTTTGAGTATTACATTACTTTCATCGATGACTTTTCCAGGGAAGACTTGGATCTATTTTTTTAGAAGCAAGAGATCAGAGGAGGTCTTGCTTCGGTTCCAAGAGTTCAAAGCTCTTGTGGAGAACTAGACATGAAAGAAGATCAAGGTACTTCGATCAGATAATGGGGGTGAGTATACTTCTCATGCATTCGATGAGTTTTGTAGACAGGAGGGTATCGGGAGATAGTTGACAGTTCCTTACACTCCACATCAGAATGGAGTGGTTGAAAGTAAGAACCGTTCAATAATGGGTGTAGCTAGAGCCATGCTGCATGATTAGAGTTTATGGGCAAAGGCTTGTAGTACTGCTCTTTATGTGCAGAACAAGAGTTTGCACCATGCCTTGGGGTGCAAAACTCCCGAGGAGATGTTCACCAGGAAGATGCCTGAGATAGGCCACTTCTGCATCTTTGGATGTCTCACATACTCACATGTCCCTTCTGAGAAGAGGACAAAGTTGGCGGCTACTGGAGAGGGCTATTTTTGTTGGATATGACGAGACTTCGAAGGCTTTCCGCATTTACCTTCCTACTCAGAGGAAAGTTGTGGTGAGGAGGGAGGTGAGATTTGAGGAGGAGCGAGCCTTCAGAAGATCTTGAGATTCTGAGATAGAGGAGCAACAGAGTTCTCCACAGGTGACAACATCACAGAGTTCAGCGAGTCAGGGCACAGGGTCACAGGTTTCAGGAGTGACTGGGTCACAGGTTATAGGTCCATCAGTTTCAGCGACTCAGTCTAGAGGGACTTCTGGTACAGGGACAGGTTCACGGATCACAGGTTCACAGGTTACACTTTCAGGTGATTCAGATACACTTGGTACTGGTTTAGGTTCACCATGGACATGATCTTAGACCATTGGTACTTCTTCAGGGAGACATTTGTCTAATGAGGATGTAGAGGAGGGTTTGCGACAAGATGCTTCTTCCAAGAAGAGAAAGTCAAGTTAGCTTAGGGAGCTTGTGAAGGAAGCAAAGGAGTTTGTCGGGCCACCCAAGAGGGAGGTCAAAGAGAGTAAGGCACCTGAGTGATTTTCCAGCTACATGGCATAGGTGACTAGCTTGCGTGAGTCCGAGCCTACTACTTATGAGGAGGCTTCCGTACACCAGGTTTTGAGAGATGCCATGATGGAAGAGTACAATTCCATCATGAAGAATGGAGTGTGGGAAGTGGTTCCGAGACCTGAGGGGAAGTCAGTTGTGACTTCCAAGTGGCTCTACAAAATCAAGCATGCTGCAGATGGAAACATCAAGAAGTACAAAGCTCAATTTGCAGCGCGTGGGTTCTCAGAGATAGAGGGAGTTGATTATGATGAGACCTTTGCGCCGGTTGCTAGATTTTCTTTGATCAGAGCAGTGATCTCCGTCGTGGCAAAGATAGGTTGGAGGATCCATCAGATGGATGTGAAGACTGCTTTTCTCGATGGTCTTCTACAAGAGGAGGTATATTTGGAGCAACCACAGGGCTTTGAGATTTATGAGAGAGATTCTCAAGTATGTAGGCTGAAAAAGGCCTTGTATGGTCTGAAGCAAGCCCCTCGGGCTTGGTACTTGAGGATTGATTCCTATTTGCTTTCGATTGGGTTTCGAAAGAGTGAGGTAGATCCCAACCTTTACTACATTGTGGTTGGTGGTGTTCCGCTCATTCTTCTGTTGTATGTTGATGACTTGTTCATTACTGGAAGGGAGCACTTGATTGATGCCTGCAAGAAGGATCTTGCTTCAGAGTTTGAGATGACAGACCTTGGGTTGATGCACTACTATCTAGGCATGGAGGTATGGCAGGAGGATGGACATGTTTTCTTGGGGCAAGGAAAATATGCTGTAGATGTTCTGAGGAGATTTCGGATGGAGGACTGCAAACCTATGTCTACACCCATGATCACCAACTGGAAGAAGCTTCATGCTTATGAGGGAGAGTTGGTGGATCTTACTTTATTTCATCAGCTCATTGGTTCGTTGATGTATTTGGTGACTGGTCAACACCAGACTAGATATGAGTTTTGCAGTGAACACTCTCAGTCAGTTCATGGTGGAGCCTAGGAGAGTACATTGGATAACTGCAAAACATATTTTGAGATACCTTGCTGGGACTGTAGATTATGGTCTGAACTATAGGAGATCAGGTGGAGTGGACTTGGTTGGCTTCACAGATTCAGATTGGGCAAGCAGTGCTTCGGACCGGAATAACACTTCCAGTTGTTGTTTCAGGTTGGGCTCGATTGTTGTGTTGTGGTTGAGCTGAAAGCAAAAGTCCGTTGCTTTGAGTTCTGCAGAGGCTGAGTACATGGCAACCAGTCAAGCTAGTTGTGAAGCATTGTGGCTTCACAAATTCATTGTTGATTTATTTGGTCAGGAGTTGAGGCCTACTATCATTCATTGTGACAATTAGAGTTGCATTAGGCTCTCTGAGAATCCAATGTTTCATGACAGGTCAAAACACATTGAGATCAGATACCACTTCATCAGAGATTATGTTCAGAGAGGAGTTGTTGAGCTACGGTACATTTCTACAGATGAGTAGGTAGCAGATATTGTCATGAAGTCTTTGGGAAGAGGAAAGCACATTCATCTCAGAGACAAGATGGGAGTGGTGAAAAACACATTCCTCAGTAAGAGAGAGTGTTGAGGCTGAATTTGCACAGAAATCAAGGCAGTCGTACAACATTTATTGTTGTCCGTACAGTGACTGTACAACACAGATTTTGAGGCTGAGTTTGCACAGAAATTGGGGCAACCGTACAATCACATGTGTGCCAAAAATTCTTGGGTTCTGTACAACAGTTTTTTTCGAGTGTTTGCTGGCACGTTTTTCGAGATGGAAAAGAGATAAGTACTGTTGTAATTTTTTGAATAATTTGTCTCTGAAGAAATAATAAAATCTCTTTGCAAACATGTTTTCCCTTCGGTGTTTTTCCTGGGTCAACTTGACCAAAAATATGAGTGTTTAAATTTCATGTGTGGCTTAAATTAATTTTATGAGTAGGAATTTAGGGCTGCCATAAATTTTCAGCATTTTAAAGAAGAAAGAAATCTCATGTGTTTTAAGTTTTCAGTCATAAATGATTAAATTTTTATGCACATGCTAACATTGGGGTTTGGGCATTAAACAATGAAGAACTGAAACTGAAACTGGGTTGGGGTTTTGAAAAATTTCAGATGTGAGGTCATGGTTCTCAAATGGATGGAGGTCGCAACATCCAAAGTATTGAGAGGTTGCACACTGTGAGAGAGATTGTATTACTGCACACGCACAGGATCCATGTTCCCTTGTGAGATTGCTGGTCGTGGGACCACTAGCAACTCCTTTACGGACTTGCATGCAGACAATACACATAATTATCACAACTTTCTTTACAATCACAAATGGAACCTCAGACATGTACACCGCATTGCGGGCTTGTTGGGAGACTTTTCTATGTGCAAACATTTCTTATTTATGAACAATTCTCGACTTGTTGTCTCACATGCAGGACTAGAACACAATGCTAGAGGGAGAGAGACCACTAGACTTTGCATAGGTTACTCTATCTTCCGGAGAGTCTTGGACTTCAAGCAAACAACAATACACACTACCAAGAAGAGAGCTCCACACAAAATTGCTCCAATTGTTGAACAAAAAATAGGGTTCCAGAGATCACCATAGAGTCATAGACATGCACAGTTTGGAGATACAGTAGGGTTTCCAGCAATAATAAGGGAGATAACTCCACCTAAAACAAAACGTGCGGGTGTGTGTATCAAACGTAGACTACGATGCAACTATTTTCTCACTCGCACAACTCTATTCAACACACAACTCCAACGACGATTGATAATCCATAGCATCTCTAGCTTCTCAATAGATGTATAGCTCCACTCATCGATGGAATACAGTTAATCTTCAGGACTTTTTTTCAAATGCCAATCACGTCAGTCACTTCGTCACGGGAGGAGTAAAGCCATGTCAACGCCCATTTCTGAACATGCAAGGAGAACTCGGGTTTGTAGATGGCAAGGGATTTGAGAGGAGAGGTCACATGATGTTGGTTGCTCCACTTAACTCACCCCAATGATAGGTCAGCTCCACCCAGTTGGATGTGGAGTCTCTTCATCTTCCGTGTCGATATCACAGTCTCCAAGCTTCTCACACGGTCTACAGCACTACGCAGAATGGGATGCCATAACAACGTTTTAGTCTCCATATGCTCCAATGCTCATTTTCACTTGAGTCGTTGAGATTGCTGACATTATCATAATTTATTAAACCTCTGTCGAACAAAACCAATCCTCTAGGAGGATTCAAAGAATAAAACTTACAAGGATCATCTATCCTGAGAACACCTAAACTGCCAAAAACCATCTTTGCATCCAACATCCACTCATCTATTTCTCATTTATTTAAAGTCTTTGCATTTCCTCTCCTTCCAATGTCAGAGCAACTGAACAGACCATGTTTGATTCTCATATCAATGTTGTCTTCAAAGCCACAGAGAGTACGCACTAGGACATTGTCTTCATGAAAACACAACCTCGAGTTTTGCAAATTTAGGGTTTGTGAGGTACATTTCCTATGAAGTCAAAGAATAATGCAGGACTGGTAGAAACGCTCAACGCAAAAATATGATAAAGTTAGCAAATGGGAGGTCTCTTTGGGCAATCTGCAAATTTGAGTAGGTAGATGGCTAAATGGTGCATGCTAGAAGGAGCGCATAGGAAAATATGGCAGAATAATTAATATGCTAGAAATTAGGTTTCTAGTGGTGAAATGTATGGTAGATTATAACACAGAGACTAACAGACTGGCAGGCTAGAAGTTGGCAAGCAAAACTGAGCACAAGCTGCAGGCTCATAAGAGCTCTCATACCACTGTAAGGAGCCCATTAGGGCATAAATATTATTGGTAGAACACAAGACAATATAGGCAAATAGAAAACCACACAAAATAGAAAGATAGGCGTAAAAGCACATTTACTTCTCATTAACTAATGTACATATATACATGAGAAGTGACCCTTGGTTTCATATTCCAAGTGGCCTCTTGGACTCCTGCGTGACTCTTGGTCTCCCTTATGACTCATCATTTCCTTTTCTCATGAAAAGGCTGAATAATAATAATATAAACATATGGGAAAATACTAACCCAAAGGATTAGATTCCCAACACATATGTTTATTTGCTCTGCCCTATACCTGTCTCTGGGATCACTTGTAATTGTGTATGGACAAGGAAAGAAATGGCAGCTTGCTCTATAAAAGAACCATGACCAAACCATAATTATCTCAATGGGATCGTGTAGGGGTAGTCATGACCACAGGGGAAGTTGTTGCTGCTGGCTCTCAGTATCATGTACCATGTGAATCATCTTAATGTATGCTCAAAATATCTGGGATTGGCACTGTCTGGATGAAAAATATAGTTTGCTGCATCATGGTAGTTCCAACTACAATGTATGTGATAACAACTCATTTGGTGGTCTAAGAAAACTAGTGGGTTATTCGTAAACTAGCAAATGTTCACATAAGACTTCCTTAAGTGATTTCACGATGATGAAAAAGACAACACTTTTACCAGGTTCACTCATTTGTAGCAAACATGGACATTAAATGAATATACCCATGGATGGGAAGTCCTAGCTACAAGATTCTATGACCTTATAGATGATCAGTTGCTAAGATTGTATTTTTCATGGTTGAAGTCCATTATCCACAGCAAGTTAAAACTTTGAAGACCAAGAAATTTGATGGAGCCAGAAGCATGGCATAAATAATCGAAAGAAAGGTCAATACAATAAAATCATCCAATTATAGTGCATCAAGATATAACAACAAATATGTCCATTTAGAGAAGGTTAGAAAGAAGGAAAACCCTTATCGTAAATGTGGGAAACACTGGACTCTAGGGCATAGATGTGAAGATGTGTCATTACATTACTATCGAATAATGAATGGGAAACAAGTAGAAGTCTCAAATCCAGAAAATGAAATCACAACAGCCTACAAATCAAATTTTGATAGGGATGAATCACCACGAAAAGTATTACTATCATCAATTTCATGCACACTATTGAATAATAATGATGATGACGTGTCGCAAAGGGAAGACATTAAAAAAAATAAAACACAAGAAACCAAAAAATATACCCCTCCCCATCTTTGAAAACTAATGAGGTTAAAATTCCAAAAAAAAGGCACAACAAACGCCAAAGTCATCTACAGTTGAGACCAAAAACTCAATACTAAGACATTGAAACTCATGGGAAGTGTAAAAAATAAGGAACTAACAATCCTTGTAGATTTGGGCAGTACTCAATGCTCATAATTGTATAGAAATTAATGTTGCTAAGGAATTAAATCTTTTTGTATACCCTTCAAAGGACCTCACTATTAAGGTCGCTGATGGACATCAGGTCAACAACAAAGGAAGTTGTCATAAAATCTCAGTTCAAATACAAGGACTAGAACTGCAATGGAGATTTTATGTGCTACTGCTTGATGGGATGGATATGGTGCTAGGTGCAGAGTGGTTAATGAAGTTGGGCACTTATACCACCAACCTTAAAGAACAGTTTAGGGAGTTTTACTGGCAAGGCCAACATTATAAATTATATGGTATTGAAGGGTCTACTCTAAAAAGGGATGAATTACCATTGATGACCAGTCACAAAAGTGCAAAAAGTCCATACGAACACACAACAACCTAAGCAATGCAAGTGTGTACCTAAGCATTCTCAAAGTTTTATGCTAAACAACCAAGTAAAACAACTTCAGGGTATGATACATATATTACAAAGGAGCCTTGCCAACACTCAGATGAAGGAGAAAATCGAACTCCCAAAACCAAGCAAGGACAAGTATGTAGACGCCATGGGAGCATGCTCAGCTAGAGAAAACCCAATTTATCATGCTTTGAGGACAAAGTATTCCTTAAGAGCGTGGCAATGTAACAATTATAAATAATAATCAATAATAAGACATAAATTAATAATTAATATAAGTACGATTAGTAAGTTAATGAAAAGTCAAAGGGCACGTACCCCTTCACCTCATGACCAGTCAATGCGTATAAGTAAACTGTCATGAGGCTGGTTGTAATCATTATTCATTCATTCAATAAATATTTTATTCATTCAATTACAAAATATTTCTGTTTATTGGCACTTTCGTTGTCACACAAGCTTACCACTAACCAAGAGGCTAGAATGCGCTTGTTGAGGGTGCGTCGCTACCTTTCAAGAGCAGGAGCTAGAACTTCTTCCTTTGTTCGTTGCCATCCTGAGTGTGATTTATCCCACCTTCACAATCGAGCCTGATTAAATGAGGTTTAAATCATTGTACATGATGGATCTCACCATAGGCATGAGGATTTGTTGTATAATGCGATCTAAATCTTCTCTTGTGCAAGTGTGGTAGGTATGCATGCATTTTGATCTTGATGAAGTGCCACTTGGCTTTCAATTTACAACTTGAAAGTGGGTCTATGGACCTTGGTCCCTTTGCAAACTTATTTTTTGCCATGAAGGATGGTTATGGCACCTAGTTAATGCCCAAAGGATCTTGGTTGATAAAAAAACCCCTTTGTCTAGGTATGTGGTCTTGTTAGCCATTTGTTCAACTTTCTGGTTGTTGCAGCGACGAATGCGGAAGATCCTTGCTTCTTTGATAGAAAACATGCAGAAAATTAATTTTGTTGAGCACACAACCCAATGCAAATATAAAGTAAAAATGACAAATCTAAATGCAAAAAAACGACATGTACAATGGGGTGTTAAGGCTGTTTTAATGATTGTAAATGCAATTTAAAGTGTTGTTTTTAAGTATTTTTTGGTTTTTTTATGCGTCCTAATTTATGCAAATCGAGAGAGAAGTATAGTTTCTTTCATTTGCATGAAAATGGAGAAAACAACAAGTTGATACTGTGGTTTTATGACACAAAATTGATAAAAATAAATTCAACATGCCTATTTATATACCTAGAATGCCTAAGACGCACTAAACTGAAGGTAAATTGGTAGTTTTACCTTTTTATGAGTAACTAAATAGTTTTAAGTGAATTAGCCAATGCCTTGTGGAGTTTATTACCACCCAAATCTTTACTTCTTGTGATAGAGGTCTAAAGCACAAGCAAGACCTTCATGGAACTATGAGGGGCTATCCAATGTCACCACAATAGCTCCCTCGTCATTTTAGGCTATGCTCTCCACTAGCACAAGGGCGACTTCCTTAACTTAGGATTGCTAAAGCTTAGGGAATTGGGCTCAAGGTGAAATTGAAGAGCGGCTTTAAAAAAACAGATTTATAAAAGAAGGGTGAAGGGAGGATCAAAACTAGTGTCAAGTCCATTGGGCAATGGTGTCAATAATGCAACAAGCAAATTGACCCCCTAACTCGCGGATTGACCAAACTTGACTAACGACCGTACCCTCGGCGTACCCAAACACGAGGTACGGCGTACCAAAATGGATGCAAGTACCTTAGTTTCATGACTGACGTCTTGGGTACGTGATATCTGATTTGGGTGTGGTTGGGTATGGTCGGGTATGTACCTTAGAAGTACCCAAGTACCTGGTACGGGTTCGTGTACCCAACCCCTCGGCACGGGTACCCATGCAGCACAATGTGCAAGTAACCTCCATTAGAATAGACACCCTTCTTGTTCAACTTCTTCAAGTGACATATCCTAGAAATATGTGCAATAACCCTCCATCTATGGGTCGACCCATCAAATAATAGAACAAGAGATGTTCACATACCAACCATGATTCTTCAATCTAGGATGTTAACTCCAAATTGCTGAATATCATGAGTGCTGACTCATCAAAGAATGTGTGAATGCTAGATCCATGGAATAAGGAGTCCATCAATCAAGATAGTGGCCTCAAATCAAGTACAAGGTCATCACAACACTCAACCAACTCCATGGACCATGACGAAGGGGACAACCCCATCCTGCAATTGATGGAATATTATTGAACACTTGTGCCAAGAGAGAATCAAGGGGAGCGCTCTACTACAAATGATAGCCAACAATGCTATAATCATCTTCCACGTGTGAAATCAATCCAAGAAGCTAGAGGCTCCTATAGAAAGCCAAATGTCATCATCAACGAATGTGCACTAGGGGAGCGTTAAACCAAAGGGTATTAAGCATGTCATGAGCAAGTGGTATGAGTGAAATGCACCACAATCCCCTAGGGCATTCTTGCTAGGTGACCTCAAACCCACATAATTTTATTGATAATCTTGCCGGGACTTATGGAAGGTGCCCTCCAAGTGAGTAATGCCAAACATACGAACCTACAAACCATAGGCAACATGTCATTTAGGAAAAATTAACGCTTTAAGACTTAGGGAGACCCTAAGTTGTTAGGTTCCCAATCCATCAAATGCACAAAGTGTTAAACAATTGCATCAATGCTGGGCAAAAATACTCCAATCTATGCCAATATCACCAAAAAGGAGAACATATCATCATCAAAACACCTTGAAGAGATCTCATCCAATAGCTACTGGCAGCAGCCTAGCATCAAATCAATCAAAGGAGAGCAACAACTCTAAGCCAAAGCTCACATGTACCCTAATTCATCCAATGAATCATCCCGCAAGCTCGATATTTGTGATCAGAATCACCAGGGAACTCTCGTACAATATGAGAGGTAACACATACCAGTATTCATTTTAAATATCTCAGAGTCTGGAATAAATCCCTCAACTCGAAAGCCCGGTGGGTTAGCTCAAGTGTATGGGTGTTGTAAACAGCAAGAAGAAGGTCTCAGGGTCAAATCCTTGGGTGGCTATGCTAGGGACTCGCTTGATGTCCCCATCGGGTTAAGCTGCCACTCACTGCAACCGAACGGTTTACCTTGGGTACCATCCTAGAAATGAGGGGAAGTGCTTGAGGGTTTCCCATGATAGCTTTCCGTTGTAAAAAACGATCCCTCAATTCCATAATTAAAGGACAGCCAGGGGCAATGAAGCCATACTCCCGAGCAAGAACATGCCAATCCTTCTAGCCTTTAGGAACGAGTGGAAGAATCCCACATATCACCCCAAAAGAAAAAGCCCTTCTTGCTCAATCCGTGACCCTGAAAACGAGTCATTTCAATTTTCCGTATCACAAGAACCCTGAACTCTTCAGCTCAAAATAGGACAACAGGCTAGATCCCAACCTGCCCTATTTCCCTCCCATTGTGAACAGACCAGATCTTCAACAGCCTTCCAAGCTGACCAAATTCTCAGAAAGATGACTCATGAGTGGCTTGAAACTTGAAACTTCTAGGGAGTAATGATAATAATTTCACATGATATCAACTGGGGTCTTCTGTTGATTGATGTTATGTTAAGCTTTCTTAGAAAATAAATTATGGAAAACATGGAGCTGAAAAAATGAATGCAATATATAATATATGCAGACATAAAAATTTTTATCTGTAGAAAAGCTATGTATGCAGTGAACATGACTTTTCTGATAAATATATTTTCAGCATCCTTGGCAACTTCTACACCCAGGAGTTGTTTTGATGTTGACAGTGTATTCAGGCCATAGGAAAGGATTCGTTAATGGATTGCATAGAGTGTATTTTTACAGTTTATTTTGAATAAAAATAAATTTGGGATTATGAGAAGATGCAAGATTCACTCGTCTCCAGTAAAGAAAAAATGTAGAAATAAACATTCATGCATGGGAGGGGAAAATCAGTTGAGGAGGTAAATTGTGTTAATATGGACTCTAAAGTTACTTTTCTTATTTTCCACTGATCAATGCAGGATGGAAGACGTATTCTTGTAATTGAGAGAGACCTGAGTGAACCTGATAGGATTGTAGGGGAACTTTTACAGCCAGGTGGATACTTGAAACTGATGGAGCTGGGACTTGAAGGTAAGTATTTTGGTTGCGTACTTGATCCAATATATGATTGCCCAAGGTTTCTTTTATCTTCTCTTTTAACTGTTGAGTAAATTTCTAATAGATTGGGCATTATTGAAGAAAATTTATTAGAGGGGAGTTGATTTTCCATGAACAAAGGAAACTGATCAAGATTGTGTTTAGGCCTGTATGAAATGTGGTTTACCACACAGCATGTATTTATTAATTTCTAATGATTAAAATTTTGTAAATCTTGGGTTAATTCAGAAATTTCTGTTTGAGCTGTGGGCTTTGACTGTTCGTTTTTCCTATATACTCTTAACATACTTTATATGTATTGCTCACACACAGATTGTGTTGAAGGAATTGATGCCCAGCGTATAATGGGGTATGCTTTATTCAAGGAAGGAAAAGACACCAAAGTGGCATATCCATTAGATAGCCACCATGTGGATGTAGTTGGAAGGAGTTTCCACAATGGGCGTTTCATCCAGCGCATGCGAGAAAAGGCTGCTTCACTTCCTACGTACACAATGCTTTCTCTGTTTTGTTTACTATGAGAACACAGTTGCATTTTTAAATATTTTATCAAAAGGATTATTTAAAAATAAAATTTCTGTAATTTGCATAAAATGCCAATGTACATTGATAATTCTGTTCGTAATTGTTTTCTCCTTTTACCATTCAGTTTTCTACTTGTTTTAGATGAGATTTTATATCTAGGGACAACAAGGTTTCCACATGGCGAAGAGAATCTGAGTAGTATGTAGAGAATATGCTCACATGGTTTCTTAAATTACCTTGATTGATTTCTTTTATGTCAAGGAAATTCTGAAGTAAAAATATTCTTATGTGTAAATATGTACAATAATGTGTAGTGGCACTTATAATGCTTTCTGTGTGAGCATAGTTGTCATTGATGACAAACCATTAATGGCAAAGGAACATAAAGTTTGACGACATGGCAATAAGGAAGACACAAAATGACAAAGGAGTCATAATTATTGATGACATGGGCATTGGAACACTTGTCTAGGCAAATGACCCATTCTGTGGTCATTTGTGTGTCATGGAACTCTTGGAGATGGCCATTTATGGGCAGAATGGTAATTTGTGGCTTGATGAGTATTGAAGCTCACACAGTTGGAAATAAAAGTAACCTGATGATGTTCTTGTAGCACATGTGGAGCCCACGCACATGATGAAGAAGTCCTCAAATAATTGAAGAAGTCTATATGCGTAACACTTGGACACACACCTGGTTTCTTGTTGTTGAAGGTAATGATGGGCCTACAAGCTAAATGAAGGTACTTTGATGATGATGCAGCCCCTGTTTTTCCTAAAAGATCGTTTGATGAAGCTCTTGATGTTGACGATGAGGTAGTTATGGTTTGTGCACTTCTTGAAGAAGACCATATGCTTTAAGATCTTTGTGAGAATGACAAGCAAAACAATGGATATATATATAAATTTGTAGAAAGTGATGTGGTCGGCCCAGCCTTGGAAGATTTTTAAAATAAAGTTATAATAAATAAAAATTCAATATGACAAGCTAGCTCCACAAGTTATTTAAAAAGGAAAATTTAAAAATACAAATGATAGGTCGGCTCCATAAAAATGTATAAGAAATTAGTATAAATAAGAGCCCTCACAATTATGATTAGCGTGGAGGTGTAGAGGCAACTCTGATTTCGGGTGAGCTAGATGAGGTAGCTGCAGTTTGAACAAAGTCTTCTTTCTTCTCTATTTTTCGGGCCCCACTGTAGCAGCAACAAAAGTTTTGAAATTTTTCTTTTGATGAATTCTGGTGGTGATTATAGTTCTGAATTAGGGCTGACTGAGGAAGCAATGTGGGCATGTAAGAAGTTCTGAGTTAGAAATGAAGTGACTGCTAGTTAGAGTGGACTCTTGGGGTTTGACTGTATCTTTACACTTATGAACTAAACCATGACTGTTTTAATTCCTTGAAGCTGGGCTGTAACCGTCTGTGTAATTTTTGGACTGACTGTGGAAAGTTTTATAGTGACAAAAGCATGACATGACAAGTGAAGACATTTGAGGGTATAAGCAGACCTTGAATACATGTGCAGACCTTCATAGTTGGCTGGTGGAAATTCTCTTGTGAACATGAGCATATTTAGATGATGAGCAGATATTGTGGACATTAGCATACATTGATGACATAAGCTGATATGCAGAGGACTATAATAGTGACAGGCTGATGACAAAGACAGAGAAAGCCTATCGAAGACAAGAACAACTGAGCAAATGACAGAGATAGTTGATTGATTTGATGAGTTGATATGACAAGTAGAGTGACAGGTTATTGACAGTGACAACAATTGTGATGTGACATTGACAGAAGAGTTCTTGATTGCAAGCTTCTTGCAACCTCTTTCTTAGTTGGAACTAAGAAAAACCAAGCAGGGTCTTGGCATAGAAGTTGGTGCTTTTCAGTCAGTTGAAGCTGATGCAGACCTCAAGGTGGTGGCCTTCAATGTAACCAATATCAAATTTGATATAATAAAGTTTATGTTGAATTTTAACATTAGCATGAATACTTAAAAAAGTTGCAGACTAACTTAAAACAAATGATAAGTGCAGTAAAATAACATTCATCACATCAGTACAATGGACACAAGAGTTTTTCACTGGGGAAACCTTTAAAGGACAAAACCCCCAAAAAACATTAGTAACTCATCTCGTAAATGAGATGACTGAAATTCTTCAAAAAGTTCCACAAACCCTAATTGGGTTTTCCACAATAACAGAAGATCAATTTCCAGAATTACATCAAAATTGCCAAATTAAGGCTTCTTCAGAAAAACTGGGTTTTCTCTCTCCTGCTCAATAATTACAGGCTACCCTAAATTTAGTCTGCTGCCCAGATCTGAATTTAACTGCCCGACTGTACCTTGTCGCTGCCCAGCCGTACAGATCTGCTGCCTGCTGTACAGATCTACCCGTTTACCTGCCTGGTGGTTTGTTCTTCTGCACAACTGCCTTGTGGCAGCGCTGTTGCTGCCCGACAGCCTGTCCCATGACCTTACGGGTTGGCCCATGGGCTGCCTTGAGGGTCTGTGCAGCCTCGGGCTACTACAGCACCCTCACGGGTATGCCTACAGGCTGCCCGAAGGTGCTCTTAGGCCACGACAACCCTTGTGGGTCTGCCTAAGGGTTGGCCATGAGCCAAACCCTCACGGGTATGCCTATAGCAAGCTACCTATGGGTGCCAAGAGGGCAGTGCCCTAAAGTGGCATGCCCAGAAAGAATAATGGTAGCTTGTAGAAAGGAGAAGGGTTGCCCAACTGCTCGAAATTCTCTGTGGTTGCCCGGATTTGGAGAGAGAAGAAGATGACTGCTGAAGAGAAGGGTTTGCTGATAAAACCCCTTAAGACAGAAAAGATAGAAAGCCCTAGCTTAGGGTTTGTCTTTGATGGAGGATGATGATGCCCTAGCTAGACTTATCCATGCTAGGGTACAATCTCAAAATCTTCTTTCTTCAACCTTGTGCAGCTGTACCTGTGAGAGCAAGTGTGTGTGTAATAATGAAATGGCTTGATCTTCTTTTATAACCTTGAGTCACCTGTAAGTGGACCAAAATTAGAAAGAACAAAATAATATTATTTTATTCTTTTCTAATTTTCACTTGTACCTTTTTACCTTTCTGTAGTTTTAAAATGTCCTTTATGTATTTTTGACTTTTACCAAAAGTCCTTGTGTATTTTTCACTTTTGCTTTTAGCCTTTTTCCAAGTGTCCCTATGGTCATTACCTGTGGTCTTTTAACTCCATTCAAAGTACATCATCATAAACCAAGAGAGTTACTAAAGCTTTTATCTCACATTCTATGTGACACCAGGATCAGGTACTAGGGTAACTTAACCAAGGGTAGCTAAGCCTTGGAGAAGCACACAAAGCCCATTAATCAAGAGTCAGAGTGTCGCACATACCTGGACCAAGTCTAGGGCTTATGGTGCCTTCCTGGTAACAGACCAGGTGCTTCCATTCTCTAAGAGAATGGCTACTCAAAACTAAGTTGAGTCTACCAGTACTAGACTAGTCCACATCGTGGTTCCAAACCAGATGTCTACCATTCAACAAAATGGTCACTCAACACTGGGTTGAGTCTACCCATGGCAGAGCTGGGTCCATATCATGGTCAAGGACTAGATATGTACCATTCAACAGAACGGTCACTCAACACTGGGTTGAGTCTACACCGTGGTCTCGGACCAGGTGTCCCCATTCTCCTAAGATAATGGCTCTCGATGCTGCTCAGAAAAATCAACACTCCCTCTCAGCGAGAGAGGCATTCTCTGCCATACCAAGCTTGTCACGAAAGTACATGAACTTTGATGCTGATAGAGGCTTGGTCAAGATATCTGCAATCTGTTCATCCGTACGAATGTACTGCAACTTCAGAGCACCTCTTTGCACTAGGTCTCTGATGAAATGATACCTCATTTCAATGTGTTTCGATCTATCATGAAACATTGGGTTCTTCGAAATCTTTATGCAACTCTGATTATTGCAATGGATGATCGTTGAGTCAAGCTTTCCCCCGAATAGATTAGATAACAATTTTCTGAGCCAAACTGCTTCCTTGCAGGCATAACTTGCAGCAATATACTCTGCCTCAGTCGTACTTTGAGCTATGGAACCCTGCTTCCTGTTGGACCAAGAGATCATTGATAATCCCATACTGAAGCAATAACCAGAGGTACTTTTTCAGTCAACTGCACTGCCAGCCCAATCTGAATCTGAATATCTAGATAACAATACTCCACTACTGGAAGTATACCTGAGCTCATAAGTGATAGTACCTCACACATATCTGAGTACATGTTTGGCGGCTACCAGGTGTATGTGCTTCGGATCTAACATGAATTGACTCAGTGCATTCACTGTGTAATAGATGTATGGTCTCGTATGCACGAGATACATCAGGGAACCAATAAGCTGTCTGTATAGAGTAGAGTCCACATTCTGTGAGCTGGTGGTCGAGTCCCGCAACTTTGTTAAGTTGGTAGTCATTGGTACGCTCATGGACTTGCAGTCCTGCATCCCAAATCTTTGCAAGATATCCACTGCATACTTTCCTTGTGTCAGGAAGATCTCACTTGGCTTTGGCTAGACTTCTAAGCCAAGGAAGTAATGCATCAATCCGAGATCTTTCATCTCGAATTCAGAGGTAAGTTCCCTCTTGCACTAGTCTATCAACTGTTCATCACCTGTAAGAAACAAGTCATCTACATATAGAACAAGTATCAAGACATGGTTATGAACAACTTTAAAGTACAAGTTAAGAATCAGCTGTACTTTTGGAAAACCCCAAGCTATGGAGAAATCCATCCATCTTGGCATACTAGACTCTCGGAGCCTGTTTCAGTCCATACAAGGCTCTCTTCAGTTTACATACATGGGTCTTCTTCCCATGAGTCACAAAGCCTTTAGGTTGTGCAATATAAACTTCTTCCTCAATCTTACCATTGAGAAAGGCTGTCTTTACATCCATATGATGTAACTTCCATCCAAATATTGCAGCAAGTGAAATGATGGTTCTAATGGTAGTATACCTGGCAACAAGAGCAAATGTCTCATCATAGTCAATGCCTTCTTTTTGAGTGAAGCCACGAGCTATGAATCTGGCTTTATACTTTTCCAACACTGCCATCTGCAGCATGCTTGATCTTATAAAGCCATCTGGATGTCACAACTGACTTTCCTGTTGGTCTGGGAACAACTTCCCACACATCATTCTTCATGATTGACTTGTACTCTTCAATCATGGCATCAACCTATACTTGTTTACTTGTTGCTTCTTTGTATGATGAAGGTTCTGAAATGATTAGCTGACTCATAAGACCAGAGTACTTCCGTGGTCTTATGCTTTCTTTGAAAGTCCTGGGAGGATCTTTATGCTTCTCGCCTTCTTGCACCGTCACTCGGTACCAAGCAGGTCTCCTTTTGGAAGGAGGAACTTCAAGTAGTTCTTCTAGTGGACTTTCAGTGTTCTCAAGTACATCTGGTATTTGATCTTCAAATTCCTCTTCCCCCCTCTGAATTTCTGAATCTAGAAACCCAAGTGGAGCAACTGCTTTTTCCGGTGAAAGCTCCAGTGTTTTACGAAACATAGCTTCCTCATGGAATACCACATCTCTGCTGACCTCAATGTGCCTTTGTCCCGGTATATATACTCGATAAGCCTTCGAGCAATCACTGTACCCACCAAATATACCTTTCTTATCGGAGGGCTCTAGCTTGGCCCTCTTCTCTTTTGGCACATGGACGCACACAGGAATGCCAAAATCCCTCATGTGGTCAACTACAGGTTTCTTCTTGGTGAAGACTTCTTTTGGAGTCTTCTCCCCCAAGATAGCGTGAGGTCTTCTGTTGTGAATATACACAGCAATACCTATAGCTTCAACCCACAAAGATAAAGGAAGATCTCGATCGGTGATCATAGATTTTAGCAGCTTCACAAATCGTTCTATTCTTCCTTTCTGCAACCCCATTCTATTGAGGGTTGTAGGCACTGTCAGCTCTTTCTTGATTCCTGCTTCTCGACAAAAATCATCAAACTCATTAGATTCATACTCACCTCCGTTATTTGATCTCAAGATACGGATGTGTCTGCCAATCTGATTTTCAATCAGTCTCGAACTCTTTGAACCTGTCAAAGGTTTCACTCTTGGCCTTGAGGAAGTAAATCCATGACTTCCGAGAACAATCATCAATAAACAAGACATAGTATAAACACCCACTAAGGGAGGGTGAAGACATAGGCCCACAAATGTCAGAATGAATCAAATCCAAAATGCCTTTAGATCTATTCTTGCTTTTGGGAAAGGATTTCTTAGTGTTCTTACCTGGAGCACATCCTTTGCAGATTCCTTCATGTTTTGGAGAAACTTTTGGCATACTTGTAACCATCTTTTGCAATCCTGGGAGAGCTGTGTAGTGAAGGTGTCCAAACCTTCTATGCCAAAGTTCACATGGATCAACTGTGTGATGTACCAAAGCATGAGTTGAATCTTTGGAAGCCTTGTAGAGGCCTCCCTCTCGGATCCTAATCTATACTGCTGAGTTTAGATCCATGTCTTTTTCCCATAAAAAGACCTTGTCCATAAAGAATATCATCAATATGAAGAACCGTACGTGAAACAAGTTGAAGTGAAGTTGAGCCAACTCCTTCATTCTTGTAAGTGGAGTCATCTCCAAGTTTTACCTGAGTGGTGAACTTCTTTCTATAATTGGTGAGAGCTCCACGGTTACCTGTCATGTGCTTGGAGGCACCACTGTCCACCAACCAAGAAGTGGAACAATCTGAGAAAGAACTAGTTAGAGTAGAAATCAAGTAGTACTCTCTTCTAGGTTCTTCAATTTTCTTAGCCTTGGTTTTCTTCTTCTTCTTTGGTTCTTCATCTTTTTCTTCCTCTGCTTCTGTAGCAGATGCTTGAAACCTTCTCTTGGGTTTCTTCTTGTTCTGCCTGCAGTCTTTAGCAAAATGTCCAAACTTGTGGAAACTATAACATTCCACTTTAGACATGTCAGAAAACTTACCTCGAGGTTTCTTTCCCTTCTTTTGCTGAGGGAAAGGTTGGCTGATTCTCTCGTCCATTGACGGATGCCATGAAGGTTTCCCAAGAGCTTGGGAGACCATCAACCACTGTTTGCACAAGGTCATCATCATCAACAGTAATACCAATAGCAATGAGTTGATCTCTTACTTGTGCAATCTTCGTGAGGAAGGAACCAACGCTTTCGTCTTTGTTCAGCTTCAAAGTTCGTAGCCTCTTCTTTAAGACTCTCTTCTGATCGGGAGCCTTCTTTTCATATAGGTTGGCCAAAGTATCAAAGCATTCTTTTGCAGTCTTCAAAGATGTGATGTTGGGCATCACTGACTCTCTGACAGAATCATAGATGATTCTTCTAGCCTTACCTTGCTTCCTCTTGTAAGCAAGCTTGCCAGCGTTTGATGTTGGCTCTTCAGTGACATTAAAAACAGTGTCATCCAAGTCATTTTCATCTGAGTGGCTGTTAACTTGGCCTCCCAGGAGTTGAAGTTGGCTAAACCATAGAGCTTCTCTTCCGGTTTGAAAGCATTTACAACCATCTCTGTAACTTAGTCAAATGTTAAATCTGCAAATCTTATCCCAAGGTCTAGGAAAACAACAACAACAGAAGATCAATTGCCAGAATTACATCAAAAATGCCAAATTAGGGCTTCTTCAGAAAAACAAGGTTTTGTCTCTCCTGCCCAATAATTATAGGCTGCCCTAAATTCAGTCTGCTGCCCAGATCTGAATTTAACTGCCCGATTGTACCTTGCTGCAGCCGGGCCGTACAGATTTGTACGAATCTGCTGCTTGCTGTACGGATCTGCCCGTTTACCTGCTTGGTGGTTTGTTCCTTTGCTCGGCTGCCCTATGGTAGCTCTGCTGTTGCCCGACAGCCTGTCCCGTGACCTCACAAGTTGGCCCGTTGGTTGCCCTGAGGGTCTGTGCAGCCTCGAGTTGCTACAACACCCTCACGGCTATGCCTATGGGCTTCTCGGAGGTGTTGTTAGGCCATGACAGCCCTTGTGGGTCTGCCCTAGGGTTGGCCGTGAGCCAAACCCTCACGGGTATGCCTGTTGCAGGCTTCCCATGGGTGCTAAGAGGGCAGTGCCCTAAAGTGGCTCGCCCAAAAAGAATAATGGCAGCCTATGGAAAGGAGAAGGGTTGCCCAGCTGCCCGAAAATAACTGCCCGAAATTCTTTGTGGCTGCCTGGATTTGGAGAGAGAAGAAGATGACTGCTAAAGAGAAGGGTTTGCTGAGAAAACCCTTAAGAAAAAAAGATAGAAAGCCCTAGATTAGGGTTTGTCTTTGATGGAGGATGATGATTTCCTAGCTAGACTCATCCATGCTAGGGCACAATCACAAAATCTTCTTTCTTCACCCTTGAGCAGCTGTACCTACGAGAGCAAGTGTGTAAAATAATGAAATGGATTGATCTTCTTTTATAACCTTGAGTCACCTGTAAGTGGACCAAAATTAGAAAGAACAAAATAATATTATTTTATTCTTTTCTAATTTTCACTTGTACCTTTTTACCTTTTTGTAGTCTTAAAATGTCCTTTATGTATTTTTGACTTTTACCAAAAGTCCTTATGTGTTTTTGACTTTCACCTGTGGTCCCTTTTCCTGTGGTCCAAAAGTCCTTACTTATTTTTGACTTTTGCTTTTAGCCTTTTTCCAAGTGCCCCTGTGGTCATTACCTGTGGTCTTTTAATTCCATTCAAAGTACATCATCATAAACCAAGAGAGTTACTAATGCTTTTATCTCACACAATGTGTGACGCCAGGATCAAGTACTAGGGTAACTTAACCAAGGGTAACTAAGCCTTGGAGAAGTACACAAAGCCCTTTAATCAAGGGTCAGAGTGTCGCACATGCGTGGACCAAGTCTAGGGCTTATGGTGCCTTCCTGGTAACAGATCAGGTGCCTCCATTCTCCAAGAGAATGGCTACTCAGAGCTAAGCCGAGTCTACCGATACTAGACTGGTCCACATCGTGGTCCCGAACCAGATGTCTACCGTTCAACAGAATGGCCACTCAACATTGGGTTGAGTCTACCCAGGGCAGAGTTGGGTCCATATCATGGTCAAGGACCAGATATCTACCATTCAACAGAATGGTCACTCAACACTGGGTTAAGTCTACACTGTGGTCTCGGACCAGGCGTCTCCATTCTCCTAAGAGAATGGCTCTCGATGCTGCTCAAAAAAATCAACAGTTTATAAGTTTATCTTCTGAAGTGTCCCTTGTGATGTGTTTGATTAATGTTGATGTAATTGTTAGTTTGCAATTGATGATATCTGTTTAAGTTTTAAAGAAGAGTAAATTGGCATAAGTCCTCACACATTGATTCAGCCCCCCTCCCCCACCCCTCTTAGTGTGCCATTGTGTCTAACATTCTGTACCTTTTGCACTTGGGTAGTGTTACTACCTATACATGCATAGGGTTTGAGCACTTGAGTTGGAGGAAGATAGTCTCATTCTTTGATGGATGATTTTATTTTTGATGGACTTCTCTACATATCTTGATGCATTGTCTTCCATTTAGAGTCATTGTTGAGGCATATTTCACACTTCTAGTGTGAATTTGCATGGCAAATTGTATGTTTAGCATGAGGGGGACATCATGGGTATAATGTTCAAGGTCAAGGAGCCTATTTGAGGAGAGTGTTCCACTTTCTAAAGAAGATTTATCATTGCACATTCTCAAGGGTGCACTCTTTGAAAGGCATGCTGATAATATCTTGATTAGTTAGAGGGTCAAAAGGATTAATGCACAAGAGAAGAAGAATGCTCTGCCTCCTTTAGGATTTTTACTTTGGAGAAGAAGTTGCTTGAATATCTCTCATGAAGAGATCTTTACCTTGAAGATAATTCTACAACTTGTTTCATGATGAATCCATAACCTTCCAAATGTTCTCTATGATATTTTATTACGAGGTCGAGCAAAGAAGCTTCTACAAGAAGTACCCCCCATAGATGTCTCTAGAACATACATTTTTTCAAATAAAGGGACGACACCCCTCATATAAGTATCTAGAAGCTCTTCTAGAAGTA
>LPNX010120740.1:37903-49926 GCA_001517045.1 Pseudotsuga menziesii
CACTAGATGTCATGAAAATGATCTCATTCTTTTATGGAATGTGTCAGCTTCCAAAGCAGATACAAGTACCCTTTTTAGCTGCTGTTGAAAAGGGAAATATACGGACCATGCCAAACAAGAGTATGCCAGCCTCACCATTGCCTAGGCCTGGAGCTCTTCTTCTAGGGGATGCCTTCAATATGCGGCATCCATTAACTGGTGGTGGAATGACTGTTGCATTGTCTGACATTGCTGTTCTTGAGAGGCTCCTTAAACCTCTCCATAACCTTCATGATGCATCTTCCCTTTGTGAATATTTGGAAGCCTTTTACACAGTACGTAAGGTATGTATACTTGTTCATAATTGACTTTTTTCTATACAAGCAATAAGTGGAAAATTCTGGGCAAATAGAATTGCTACTAGTTCATCTTGTAAACATTACTGCTTGTAGTTTTTTTTCAGACGTAGAGCTGCTCATAGAAGTTTATATGACGTTCCAGTTTAATTTGTGATATTTTCTTGTGTTGATATTCTATGCTTCAAATACTTGATACTAATTAAAGCTGGCTTTATTTATTATATGCAGCCTGTTGCATCAACAATAAATACTTTGGCAGATGCTTTGTATAAAGTCTTTTGTGCTTCACCTGATCAAGCGATGAAAGAGATGCGCCAAGCTTATTTTGACTATTTAAGCTTAGGAGGCGTGTTTTCCAGTGGACCTGTGGCATTGCTGTCTGGTCTGAATCCACGGCCTTTGAGTTTGGTTCTACATTTCCTTGCAGTGGCTGTATATGGTGTTGGTCGACTCTTGTATCCTTTCCCTTCGCCAAAACGATTTTGGCTTGGTGCTCGTCTGATTGCAGTAAGTACACAAATCCTTCTATTAGCTCACTGTTAACACATTAATGATGATCTGTTGAAGCTGGCATTTGCCAACATTTTTTTGGTTCAGATTCTTCAAACTTGATTGACTTTCTACCAAGTGTAAACAGAGCACAATAAGATCATGAATCTTCTTTTGAGATTTGTCTTCCAAGCTGCTTTGCAGAAATTAAGGAAAACCAATGACTTCCATAATGGAAATCTAGCATGTCTGGTTTCTTCAAGGAGACTGCTACCTTTATTATAAGAAAGCCAAGGTTTCATGTTATGACTAGCAGAGACGAATCCTTGATCCAATTCAATGGAGCAGAATATATTAAAATAGGTTGAAACTATCCTAAATACAACATCATGTTTATGGAGTGATTTTTTACCTTCAAGTGTTGTGACTGTAACCATACTATATTACATATACTACAAGTTGTACCTTCACTATAGAGAGCAAAATATGGAAATTCATGTAATGATTGCAATGTGGGAGCCTTGTCCCTGCTGTTCACTTTTGGAACTTGATATTAATGTATATCTTTCATCCTCGTGTCATGCGTGAGATAATGCATGGATTTTTCCAAAGCACTCACTCTAGAAAATGTTCTTTGTGTTGAAATTCTTCAAACGTCTATCTAGGAAATTTGTATGCTTTCTAATTCCAGAAAAGTCAGATTGGAGAACATAATGGAAGATCAGGATACACATGTTTAGAATTGAGAATTCACCCCTTACCTTTTATTGGTTATCTTTCCTTCTGTAAACTTTTTGTGTATCTTGCAAATTTCCCTTTCGATTCTCTTTTAAAATTCTAATTTTATCTTAACATGCTATGAATATTATATATTGAAGGATTTTCAGTGAATATGTTTATAGACAAGAGGTAAGCTTTGATACAAATGAATAGTCCTAGGCTAGGGAAGGTTAGTATTGTAAGGGTTGTGATCTCTCAACTAACATTCATTCCATGCACATCGGTAATTAACATACAAAATCATACAAAGATACACATTTGGGTAAATCCTTTATTTAATAATGTAGAATGCTAGGTAGTAAGTACATGAGTATTCCCCCTAGGAACCTTTCACTTTGAGACATGGCTCTCACCCTCAGTCACAAGCCAAAACAACTATGTTGCACAAGTTTCTGGGACGTGGGTACATTGGGTACGTATGTACAAGTAACCGGTACGGCTAGAAGCTTTGCCCAAATTTATAGGAAACGTAGGGTTGGGATCGGCAATAATATATATTAATTTTTTAAACTATATTTAAAAAAATTAAAGAGTTAAAAAGAACATAATTGATTAATTTCTTGGCTTAAACTATTTTAGCCTCTTAAGCCTCTAGTAGTGTCATGAAATTCAATCCTTTTAAATTTGCTCACTCCTCTAGGTCCACATTATACAAAAATTGGGTTTGTGTGACCTGAAGTAAACCCTATGCATGACTCTAGTGCCATGGTATGTTTTGTAAATTTGATATGCAACTTTATCCCATTGTATGAGTTTGTAAAGGCAAATTGCATATATATATATATATGGGTGTGTGTGTGTACGAAGCACCAATAGCTTCATAAATCATAAGATTCAAACTTTTTCTATTTCCTTGTTCAAACTCCATCTCTATTATAATTTATTGCTCCCAAGAGTGCTTAGTATTTGGGTGCCTCTGCATTTTTTTGATGGTAACTACTACTCACTTCTCATGTGAATGAGCTTGATTGTTTCAAATTCAACTAACAAACTTTCAAAGTCTTTGGTATTTTGAGTTTGATGTGATTTATGATCCTAAATTGCTATATTAATCAATATGAATAACGTAAGGTAGCTATAAAGTTATAAACATTTGAGACATGAATTGAAGTTGTTCAATATCTTAGTATTGTATAAAGATCCATGTTTATTCGCTTACGTACACTGGCAGCTTATATTTTGAGTGTGACTGGATCTAAACATTTAAGAGGTGTGAGCCCTCTTAATTTATATAACCTTGAAAATTTAAAAAATGGCATTATTGATAGATTCAATTGAAATTTTGATTATTGGTGATTTCTTGGCACAATAAACAACAATCATTCAATTGATTTTTGACACTTTCTTATGATTTTGGCTTCTACATGGTCGAGAGCTTATAGAAGCTCCCAATACAAAGGGAGCGGCTAAAACAAGTTCCCTAAAAGCTCCCGAAAAGCTCCTAAGCTGCCAAAGAAGCTCCCAACAAAAGGGGGATGTTTTGGACCAGCTCCCAGGCTCCCAGGAGTCGGGAAACGCTGTGTATCGGTTGCCAAAATCTTGGGAGTGGTGCTCAATAGCGAAATAGCTTTAAGATCAAGGAAGGGAATGAGCTAGGGCGAATTGATGCCAATCGTTTCCCTTGAGACAGAGGTTAACTCTATGAGATTTTGACAAGGGAGATGTGTGGATGATATATTAAAACTAACCCTATCCCAAATTCGAGTTGCTACAAATAATAGATCACACGAATGATCTTATTATTAGAGCAGTTATTATTATTATTATTATTTTTTTGACAAAAATGATATTTTATTGAACCGATATAGTTTTTTTGCATTGAAGCTTCTTGATAAGAAACGACATTTCCTAAATAAGAAAATGGGCTTCCTTTTCACATTTAAATTTGTTTCGATCATATTAAAATTAATGCAACCAAGAGGCACATGTGGAGAATATGATGGTATGATCAGACAACCATGAATGGTTTACGTGGAGCTTAATATGATACTTTATCCTGTTAAGAATTTACCTATTTTAGAAAAATTTGTCTCTTTTTGGCCATTTTTTGCCATTTTTTAATCCGAAGGTTCTACAAATTTCTCCCTGGAGAGCTTTCTACGAATTTATCACCAGCTAGTATTTTCTCATTTGTATTACTCCTGTATCATTCCTGGAGCCACGACCAGTTGCAGGTTGGCCTTTCACATAACAAGTCATGTCTAATAAGCAAAATATTAAGGTGAACTGTAAAAACTTAAACTTCCATTATATCTTTAATGAAGTGATATGATTACCACAGTAATCTTCTAAATGCACGGGTTCATAGTTTGATATTCTGTTTTATTGTGCTTGTAAGTCATGATTGTTCATTTATTATGGACTTAAGCTTTCCTTATTTGTCCCTGTGGGCTATTGCAGGGTGCTTCCAATATCATTCTTCCAATTATTCAGGCAGAAGGAGTCAGACAGATGTTCTTTCCTAACACTGTCCCTGCATATTATAGAATGCCACCTGTGCATTCTATCCAGGAACGGATTGGTAGTTAATGATTATCAGGAGAAAATTTGACTTATTTGTCAGGGATTGGTCGTTTCATGTGATCCTTTTGGAAGAGGTCACAGTAAACTGTTTCTTCTTTTAAATTCTAGTTAAAATGCATACCTTTTCTTAGTTTTCAGTTTGAACTACTAGACAAAGCATGCTATTTGGAGGACTTTAAAAATTGGAAGCATTAGAATGTTATATCCAAAATTAATTGATTTGCTTGGCAAATTAATATAAGCTGTCCAAACTTTATTGCTTTATAGCTAATAACTTTTTTTAAGTTCACTGAAGAACTAGCTTTCAAAAATGGTTGTACCTGTTTGTTTCTGGGGTTTTTATCATTTCAGGTTTTAAGCTGGTATAGATTTGTTTTGCCCATTGTGGCAACAGATGTATTTTTTCTGGTATGACTAAGACTTCTCTTCAATGGAAAAAGGAAACGCACGAAAGGACTATTTATCATGTTAGCAGAGCCCTGTACATGCATGTTTCCAACTACACTTTATGGATGAAGGCCATCTCACAGCATGCACCAACAGAGAAAAGGCTATTACAGAACGATTGTGAAAACTAAAGTTAACCGAACTTCTATCTGATAAACTTCGTAACTGTTGTAACATAAACAGAGTTCATGGAAGTGACAAAATTCAGAAAAATCCTTTGTGGACATTTTTGATGTTGAGCTGCATTGCCTTTCTATTAATCAAAGGGAAATAGTTGCAGGCAGTACAGCCTTAGATGGTTTTCCTCTTGTTTTTAAATTTTTTCTTGTTGGTTCTCTTTTGTCAACTTCTTGCATAGCTGTAAGGGTAGCTTTACAGATTACCATGAGTCACTTTTTTATTATTCTAGGTCTCACTATAGGGTGCAATTATCACACGTGTGCAATTTGGCATATAAAATAGGGGCTTAAAGATGGTTCCATTTTTATGGATAATTATATTAGTTTTCAAGATATTCTATTGCGCAGTGTTTGTTTTATAGAATAGGTAATATTGAGGATATCATCTGGCTGGCCCCAAGAACGATAAATTTGAGGTTCTCATAAGATATGTTCCATACTATTTCACGTCATTTGTTTTCGGGGAGTTCGATGATTTCGAGAATATCATATGGCCATAAGATTGTTAACTTTGAGGTTATCATATAGTTTTAAGATCTTTATTTGCTTAGAAGTTTATTTGTCCATTTGTTGGCCTTTAATTTTACTTTCACTTTCGACTCTTAGAAGTTTATTTGTTCATTATAACCCGTACTTATTAGTCCCTGGCCCCGGCTAGCAGAGACTATGAAATGGCTTGCCGCCATTTGAATTAGTCTTCACGTAAACCAATGTTGTTGTACACACCAATCAAAGCTATAACTTAAATTTTAACGAGGTTTGTTATTTTTTCAAATTCTTTTTTATTTAAATTAATCTATTTGTCATCGAAATGGAAACCAACCTCTTTCAAAACCAATCAAACAATCAATCTATTTGTCATCGAAATGGAAACCAACCTCTTTCAAAACCAATCAAACAATCAAATGGTTTGAGTCCTTATTTGGCCTCAAATCGAGGCAACTAGCGCAACTGGTAGGCAACTAGCGCAACTGGTATATAGTTTCTTAGGCAAATTGGTAATATGAAACTCATACATGAATTATTGTTAACTTTTAGTTAACATTAGTTTTGTAACATTTTATGTTACAATTATTTTTCATATAATTATGTTATCATAGTTATAATGTTAGTGTGCATGCTCGACAGCATGGCAGTGTGCATGCTCGACACCAGGAAGCCTTTACTTAGTATCACTTGTACATGGAATTTAGTTCAAAGGGCCTGAGTTATTCATTGCAGTTTGGTGCACCGTTTAGAGCTATAGAGATGAGCCGGAAGAGCTGTTACAATCCACTTGCATTCTGAAAAACTCCTCTGCTACTTCCAGCATCCTATTGATCACCTCATCTGGAATGCCATGATTGATTATTTGTTTACACATATAACAATAACAATGAGGTAATGTTGTGCTGTTGCATCCCAGCTTCAAATAGACATAATCATACGCAGAAAGAAAACATTAGGAGCTTGGAATATGAATTAAATTGTTACAAGAATACGAAAGCAAATACCTGGAAGAAGCCGTATTCAGCACAGGCTTGGCCAATTTGTCTGACAACCTCGGGTCTAGTAGAATCGCAAAGGAGACCTTGCAGGTCTACGAGATGTATATTGCAGTCCAAAGAGAGCACTACTTCATCCAACCTCGGTCTCTCGGTGGGAGGTCTGATGTAATGTTGTGGAACCTCAGAATAGCTCACTCCGTTCGATATTAATGGCACCGGCGCCTCAGGCTCTTTCTCGTTGCAATCAATCATCTTCTCACCAGCTTCAATGGAGGAGGCCATCTCCATCTTGATGCAGTCAGTTGAAGAGGCCATCCTGCGTTATTATCTCCATCCGATTGTAGGTATTTATAATATCATTTCGTCGGTTCTTGCTTGCTGAGATTTTTGGAAAAGATGTAAGGGCAGTCTGGTTCACAGTATGGAGCAATTAGTAAGAGCATGAAAACTCCAACAACTAAGACTCCATTTCTGCCTCTTTTTTGATCTGCACAATTTTGACATTAGTTTCAACTTCAGGTAAACAAACATTCTTTTTTAATCTCTTGCTCTAATTCAACCAAAACATCACATAATTTCGATTGTTGCATATCAAATTTTGGAATTTTTAAAATTTTTGATAAGCTAAGACCAAATCCCTGGTTTGCGCTTATGTATTCACCGAACACACTGCCGTTCGCACCTGCAGAGAGAAACACACAAACAACAAAATGTTAATATATATATTGAGCTATAATCTTCATTAGAAAAACAAGGGAATCAATTTCTGCAAGCATTTCTGGATTATGAAACATTTGGGGAACTGTTGCTTGGAAGATGCCCTTGAAACTTAAACTTTTTTGTGAAAGGACCGCACGATCTGAACCGTATACTCACAGCACGCATGAATCCGAGGATAAAAAATGTTGGCACCAGCATCATCATATTTATAGGAATTTGCGAAAGGATCCGTAGAGCCAAAATGAAGAGAGCATCGCTTTTACTCGATTTAGGTCCTGCTCTATTTGGATCTTGTAAGCGGAATTGTTGCTTGGAAGATCTTGTTGATTCAACTATAAAGATATTGCTTGGAAGAGCTTGTTGATTCAGCTAAGCGTACTGCTATAAAGATCCCGTCTTTGGTTGATGTAGTTGACCGTCCTGCTGCTTGGAAGAGCTTGAGGTTGCTCACAAGAACTACTTCTGCACATCTGTAATATCCCAAATCCCGATATTTTCTATTTCTATACAAATATGCTGATACAACGGGGCATGCAAACTGCCAAGCAAAGATCCCTATTTTATAGGAAAAATTAGGGTTAGGGTTTGCGAGATAGAATGAACACTTACCACTGATAAGCTGGTCTGAACTACTCCAGCAAAAGTATGCCAGTACTGCAAGCTGGATCGGAGAGGATTTGAGCTCCTCTGCTTCAGGTGAATCCCCCCAGCAGCAAGACGCCCAAGTAGAAAAGTGTGACGCCCTCAAGGAAGGAGATGTCCGATCTGACTGAGAATTTGCAGGACTGATAGCGGTTCAGTGTCGGAGAGAATGCCCGGAGCATGCGAAGGTTCTGAGATCTCCAGGTAGGGTAGCGAATCACTTCAAAGAGGTAGCTACTCACCCCCTGGAACCCCGAAACGGCTGATAACTGCTTCGGATGAGCACTGATGGATCTGAAAATCACTGGGTACCGGAGTATGAGGCTGATGATGAGATTGGTGCCTGAGTTTCAGAAGGAAACTGAGATCTGAAGGCCCAACAACTGATTAGGGCTTTCTGGCTGAAACCCCCTCTTACGGCTGCACACGTGTCCCTGCAACGATCTATACCATGTACTAGGTAACTGATGAATGAATAAAGAACAAGTGGTGAACCTGTATGGCTTACCCGGAATAAGACTAGGACAGATGTTTCACTGCTGAAATCCTGTTAGCTGAAGACTCCGTCTCCAACCCCAACTGCTGTGCTGCACGCTGTGCTGCTATCCAAGAGCTCCCAAAATAATAATAATACAAAGTGAAGTCTCCTTTCGCTTTATCCTCTATTTATAAAGTTCAACTGCGCAAAACCTAATCTTTGACCTAATTAGGTCACTTTATCTTCTAATTTGCCGTTGACTTGCATGCATGCGGATGGAGACTTAAAAAGTGCATGCATTATTAAATAATGCTAGGATGGCATGCATGAAGGTGGCCTTTGGCCCCGGTGGCCCTTCTTGACTAAATGATGATGCCCTAGATCTTCTATGGATGGCATCAGTCCTTAACTGATTCCTTAGCTGTCAGTAACTGCTCGAACCCACAGGAATCACATAGGTTAGCGGTTTTGGGCCTTAAGGCCTAACTGGAAGAGGACATTACAACATCTCTTTGTGTCGGCTTCACACATGAAATGAAAAATCTTCAGTAATAAAATATGCATTTGAGTACCCGCGATGAGGTTGCGGTTTGCCCCACGCTGATTGTGATTTGATGCGTTACTTCTTCCCAGTGCGGTTGTTCTGGCCTGCTGGATGCGTTACCTTATTCATGCGGTACTTCTTCTTGCGTAACTTAATGCTGGGCTTCTTGATGCTAACCTGAATAGAGATACGCACATACTACAAACACATAGCTTGAAATGGTGGAAAAGATTCAATGAACCCGAGAAATTGTTGAGAGCACGGTTTAACAAGCCACTTGCAATCCATGCAAACTTGTATATGGCACTTATCTTAATGGGCCTACTCTATAGGCAAGCGTCTTACATGTTTGTTACACACCTGGGAAAGCCACTGTATTTGGATTCGTGCCTTGTGAAAATAGTTAAACAACCATATAAACATATTGTTCTGCACTTGGTGATACTAGGTGGCCAAGCCCAAGACTTAAAGAGTAGAATCAACCTTCAAGCACGTGGAACTAGCATGTAGAGTAAGCCTTCAAGCATTAATAATAAGCTTGACACGATTTACTTGAAATTCCCTCCACTTTTACCTTGTTATTAGTTTTACCCATATGATTTCATATTTTCCTTATACTACCACCTGTGACCCCACTCCACTTTGTTTGTTTCAGACACTCCATCTTTTAATGAGCCAGCTTGCACGTGCATAACATTGGGATCTATTCAAACCTTATCCCTTTCAAGTTTCGCCTATTGTTAAAACTCGTTAATCAAATTGTATAAAATTTCTTTATATCAAATGAATTAACAACATTTAAAACAATATCTTTATTTAAATGCATTCTTAAATACTTGTTTTTATTATTTAAATGCACTCTTAAAGACATGATTTTGAATATTAGTTTCAATATTAGCTTTGCAAAAATATTTCCATGGCTATTTTTTAAATGCACTTTTAAAGAGATGACTTTGAATACTAGTTTCAATATTATATCTGCAAAAATATTTCCATGGCGATTTAATTGAATATTTAATGTCTATCCATTTTGAAAATCACCTGAAAAAAAAAGAATAAAATGTATTTAAATTGTTGTGTGCACTATCAAACACGTTCATTTTGAAAATCACTTGGAAAAGAAAAGAATAAAGTGTATTGCAATACTTATTTATTCATAAGTGACCTCAACAACACCAAAAGGATCAAGGCCCCCCTCTACGTGTTGTTTTAGTAGTAGAAGCGGCAGTACTACTACTACAACACAAGTGATAATAAATCCTACAGCAATAATTAGTTAGCTCTCTAGCTATCTGCCTATACATCTAGCTGATGAGATATGGGCTTTGCAGTTAGATAATTAAACTTATATTTCTTTTACATTTTTTGATCTACAACATTGAGGTGAAAGACTTGAGTATGAACATTACAAGATGGATTAAGCTATGGTCCTTTCCGAATTAAATTTGATAAAGGAATGTTTTATTAATTTATGATTTCATTGAAATAAAGTTTGCTTAAAATGTAATCAACAAACTATAGAATTTTATTCACGTCAAGATAAATTTAAATTGTTTAGTTAACGGATTAGATGTGTTCAGCAAATTCTCACCAGAAGCTGGACATAAATAATTCCCAACAAACTGCTATGAACAGGAAAACAAAGAGATCTAAGCAATTGACAATAATGAGCGACCTGAAATTGTCAATTGCATTTCCTTCATAGTACGTTTCATTTTTAGACCGATCTAGGAGTGTTGCACAGGATTTAGAAATACATTCCAATATTCAAGTCGATCTAGTATCTTTTGCAGAAGGTGTCTAAATTGATAGTAATTCCCTTGCTCTCGTCAAAAAATTCACAGCCACCTGAGGAAAACATACTCCTAAAACCCTCCTATATGTCAGAAGTAAACTATGTCGTGTTGATCAGAAATTTTTGTTATTGAGTGCATGATGCTGTCCAGATGTTAAAAGTAGTAGAGACATCGGGGTCAACACTGCCCGCTGATGCCATGTTTGCATTTATATAACACTAGTTTCTAGAATGGAGATTTTCGTAGCACTTAATTACTTATTGCTTCACAGCTAGGCTGACCATCTTAAAAGGCTAACATAGCCATCGGTTTTTGGATTGATGATGACTATTTCTATCCGGACAAATATCAAAATAAAAATCTTATAGATACATTAGCAGTGGAGGATTCCTAGAGATCGTTTATCAACTTGCACATCAACTGTCTCACAATAGATAATCAACGCATCCCTAAAATTTTATTATATCTAATGCTAAAGGCAGGGACTTGCTGCCTTTAGCAGCCCTACTTGTTTATATATTTTTCCTCCCATTTCTTATTTTTTTCTTGTGGACAATAAATCGATGTTCTACCATGGATGAAGTTGGGTCAGAACCCAAGAAAGCCAAAAAGCAGGCCAATAAATAAACATTTTTTATTTTCGACAACATTGTAATAAACATCTAATACTTTGACATTGCTTTAGGAAGTGTCTATGGAATAATTAAATTTTGGAAATACAATTTTAAACTAAATGTAATGATTACATTTTTTAGTTTGACATTTTTTTTACTAAGTACAATGTAATCTCTTCGTTGCTAATGTTAACATTATTGAAGTCTATTGAACATCTCAAACCAACATTATTGGTATAGAACCACTTGGTTATGATATATATATTCTTTATAAAGTTTGTGAACGAGAAAATATTGATTAATGTTTCTAAAATAATTTTGTATGGGTGTAAACACAACTTTGAGGATTAAGTGTGGAAATCTCTTTTGGGGTAGAGTGTTTTTTATTTATTTAGGGACTTGGAGAATGAAAGTTTGACTTGGGATGTTTAGGGTGTTAAGGATAGGCCTTAAACCTATTGATTAGTAGAGCTTTATCCTCATTCTATGCACATAATTGTATATATTCTAGGTCACATGACATTAGGAGAATGAAAGTTTGACTTGATTAATGGGATGCTTTGGGTGTTAAGGTTAAGCCTTAAACCTATTCATTGGTGAAGCTTTAGCCTCATTCTATAGACATAATTGCAAATAGTCCAAGTCATATGGATGATTAATCAACAATTTTTTGGAATATTGCAATAGACATCTAATACCTTAATACTTTGACATTGCTTTACAAAGTCTTTGCGGATTGGAAAACAATTAGTAAAATTTGGAAAAACAATTTCAAAGTAGAATGTAATCGGTATAATCTTACTTCGACACTACATAATGAAGTAGAATGAAATCAATACAATCTTTCTCTTGGATGTAGATTATCAATATTTTTGTAGTTTGTCACACTTGAAAGGAAATCAATTCTCAATAAATCACTGTTATGACATTTGCTTTACGAAGTTTGTGAATTGGAAAATATTGGTTGAGGTTTCTAAAACAAAATT